>JAUTXW010000310.1:0-18433 GCA_030620095.1 Kuschelorhynchus macadamiae
GCGATGGAAAATATTTTGAACATATCCCATAAATGCCTAATTTTTCTGAAAATTTTGTTCTTGTTCTTGTTACTCGTTACCTGTTTCTTCGTTTTTTTGCCACGAAGGTTTTTCATACGTTACTCGTTATGTTATTCTGCTTTGTTATGGCCCGTTGGCCTTTAAACACGCTCCAAATTTTAATAGTCTGCTAAAGTTTGGACCAGTCCAAAGCCTGGATAAAGTGTGATGGAAGGCAAATAAAAATATTACTACTTACAATTAGTTCAATTAAGATTTTTAATCTGGTTATTAAGTAAACCTTTAACATGCTTTAATTAATTCCATAATATCATTTATTTGTCAGATACTAACTTCATAAAACTCGATTTTTTTGTTTTTGCTTCTTTTATCACCAGTTATTTAGCAACAACTCCGAAACGAATAAAGATTTCGATATGCGGTTTGCGCCAAAAGGTAGATTTTATAATTCACTTTTATAATTTATAAGGTAAAGCATACGATCCATTTGAAATTTTAGAAAAATTTCAAGAAAACTCTAACCACATTGGATAGCGCCATCTGACTTCTTTTTTTAAAACTAATTTATATCACTGCAGAAGTCCATTAAGAGATGTAAAAATTATCTTTCATATGACACCTTGTTCATTAAAATTAGTTAAGAAGTGTACAAGATATAGCGATTTAAATATGACAACACACCTTTGTTTCCCCCACCCTTATTATTAACCCAATGAAAATTTGGCTTAAAGCGAATTCATAGAAAATTGACTCAGCTTTCCAATGACGTTATAAAACTTATATCTTAATTTAGTAATTTTGCTCAAATTTTAAATTTGTATTTTCATTTTGACAGTTGCGCCCCCTTACGGCCAATTTGCAAAGTTAAAAATATTTTTGGACGATTCCTCGTTGCCATTTTAGTCATGAATTTTTTTTTTCCAATTGGCTGCAGTCAAGGGTTCTTGAGATATAGATAGTGTACGCCCTTAACTGAACACCCTGTATATATATATATATATATACATATATATATATATATATATATATATATATATATATATATATATATATATATATATATATATATATATATATATATATATATATATATATATATATATATATATATATATATATATATATATATATATATATATATATATATATATATATATATATATATATATATATATATATATATATATATAGGAATAGTCCTCGCGAATATTCGTATCTTTGGTATCGAATCTGAAGAGGGTGAAAACCTGCGAGACAAAGTATTAAATCTTTTTAATAATAAAATGAAGGTAGATATTCAAAATGCAAACATAAAAAATGCTACCGGGTCCAAAATTCATGTGTATATAGTGAACATATCTAAAAGGTACTGGTGTGCATATCAAGGAGGATTTAACTAAGGTCCGTCTTTATTTGTTTATAAGTTCTACCCGCACTTTTGAAAAAAAATCGTGGGTGTTAAGTGGCAATATTAATGTCAAACTTAAAAACACCATGCATCAGAAAGACATTGTGCATCGGATCTCCAAAGAAGCGGACCTATTGAACTTTCAATATAAGTTAAATTTATGAGTCATATGTCCTGATATTTAATTGTGAGGAGTTCTCACTTATGAACTTGCTAATTTTCTTTAACACGTCTTCTTAGATCCAACGAAAAGTGTTATTATATTATGTCTTTTAAGTGACAATATTAATGTCAAAGTTAAAAACACCATGCATCAGAAAAACACTGTGCATCGGATCTCCAAAGAAGCGGACCTATTGAACTTAAGAAAAAAACTACATAATTCAGGAACTTTAGATCTAGACTGATATCATTTCGATTGCTTTCAGGGTAAATAAAATCCATGCTACAGACTAAAATTTTGTTTTTCAGAACAACAAAGTAAATAACTAAAATAAATAAAATAGTTTAACGACCATTCGGATAAATAATTCTGCCTTTGATAAGCTTATTCAAGTATAGGGTCAACAAATCACGGACCATTATACCGCCTTTAAGCGTTTTCCATCAACTCTACCGGCACAATTGACGACGTTTCGCCCTTTTGGGGCTCATCAGGCCAATGCAGCCATACGGTAGAGATGATGGAAAACATTCAACGGAAGTTTGAATAGATACGATGAAAATTTAAGGTACTAAGAAATTAACCCAAAGAGTAAAGAGGTATCTATGGGTATTAGTGTGAGGCTTTTTATTTGAACCTCTAGTACAGGGGTGTTCAAACTTGAACTGCTGGCGATCTACCTCAATATTTTTAGACTACTTACGATCGACTCTGAGAGGCTGCAACTATGTGTGATGCAGGGTTGTCGTACATACACGATACATACACCCTACCTACCTAACTAGGTAAGGTGTACCGTAGCATATATAGATATTGGCTTTCCGCACAATATACATTATTTTAGTCAAGTATGGGTTAGGTTTAGTTAGGTTCTTCTTTACAATATGAATGAAAAAACTCATAGTTATTTAAAATTGCGAGTTTATTGGTTGTTACAAAACAAAAGAGTTACATATGGTGTTAAACTTAACTAAGGAGTGACTTTGGATGTTGAAGCGTGGCACTGCATGTCCTCAGCATACTTTTCATAAGATGGTACGTAACCACTGAGTGCTAATCGCAAGCATGATGACATATGATCGTCAGTTAGTCAGTTCATTTCAGAAAATGCAGACTCGCACAAGTAAGTTGACTCAAACATGGCTGTCAGTTGAAGGGCGATTTGCCTTAGATTCGGATATTTATCTTCAGATATAAAACACCAGAAATTTGTATAAGATGCTGTAGCTTTGAGATGTATATCTGATATAATCTGCACCAACTTATTTTCAACAGAACATGACTTCATATTATACTGACTTGCTATTTTAGTAGCTAATTCCTCAATGTTCATTTGCCAATTTACTACAATCATAAAAACGCATTTCGAATTGTCCCAAAATATTTGATAATTCAGCCTCATGCGTGTCATAATTCTTTGACTTTGACGGAAAATATTTCAGATCATTTCTTTTCAGTTGATCTATCATAAGTTGCAATTTACTTTTGAATGCGTTTACTGCGCTAATCATCCCAATAACAGTTTTTCCTTTACCTTGAAGCTCCAAGTTAATGATGTTTAAGTGCATTGTAATGTGAGTCAAAAATGCTAAATCAGTCAGCCATTTTTCGTTTTTCAACATCTGAGTGTCATCACCTCTTTCGTCTAGGAAAGCTGTTATTTCGGGCAATAATTCTTGAAACCTTTCTAGGAATTTTCCGCGACTCAACCACCTGACGTCCGTGTGAAGAACTAAATCAGTGTGTTCGGCTGACTCCCTATCTTCCAACTGCAACTTAAAGAGCCGCCGTTGCAAGCTACGTGCATGGATGGAATTCACAATTAATACAAATAATAGACTTTTGAACACAAAATTTGTTGATGTATAATGCAATGGATTGAAAAAAATGAAGGTAAATCTTCATTAGCTCGACACAATGCCACAAAACCGTTTTGTAGTTTTTTACAAAATTGAAGAAAACGTCATACATATCTTCGCCACGGGTCTTCCCCTTCAAGGAATGATTGTCAAAAATTTTTCCTTAGCCAACATATCATTGAATACCATACGAATAAAAATACACAGCTGGGCAGTGTCTGTCATATCGGTGGATTCGTCGAACTGTAAAGAAAAGTATGTACATTCCATGATATCATTTTTTAGTTTATCTGCCATGTCCTGACTCATGACTTTAATACGTCTTGTGACAGTCGGACGAGATAACTGAAGTTCTCTAATAGCAGACATGATTTCTGTTTTATTTTTAAAAGCTTCAAATAAAATCTCAACCGCTTCAATAAATGCTTCCTTCACAACCTATCCATCTTCGAATGGTTTCTTGTGTTTCGCCAATATATGAGATATTTTAAATGACGCGATCATAGCAGCTTTTGATTGTTTGGCTGGTCTTGTGAACATGGTTTGTTCTTTTTTCAAACAGGATATCAAATCACGTACTTTTCGTTTTCTTAATTCACTCTGTGGGGGAAAATCCTTTTCATAGTTTTTATGAACCGTTTTATGATGCCTCTCTAAAAAATTCTTCCTCCCAATCTTTAATAAAATGATACGTTTTAGGTTTCTTCGCTGCACTCATTTTGTACTATTTAGTAATAAACTTTGTATCGACATAGTATTGCCTTCAAGTTGCAATTCAGAATGACTCCAATTCCTGCAAGCGCAACATTTATATCGGCGTGAACGAAACTCTCGAATGTTCCCGTCAAACGCGCCGCCCGAAATTTCTAGAAAAGCGGCAAGAATAAAAAACGCGGCTTTTCTTTAACAAGTACCGCCCGTTCCTTTGATAAAGCCGCCGTTTGCAGAGTGTTATTTTATTACGTAATAAATTTTTGTAGTTTAGTTAAGTACCTACTTATTAAAAAAATGTTTCTTCTCGAGATCTACTCAAAAAGCACTAGCGATCGACTGGTCGATCGTGATCGACCGTTTGAGCACCCCTGCTCTAGTAGCAAGTAGAAGTATATAAATGTATAAATTAAAAACAGAAGCGCGATATGCGTAGGCTTTCATTTTTTTTTATTTTTAGACCCTATACCTTAATAAGCTTATCAAAGGCAGAATTATTTGTCCGATTGGCCGGATTGATGAATATGTTAGTATATTGAGTCCTAAAGGAATTTTTAGTGTAATCATCAAACCCTGAAATAGCTACTTCGAAATAAGTTGGAAATTTTAATTTTTTATAAAATTGGATAGACGCTACATTTTAGATTAAGAGAAATAAGTTATTTAACTTATTTAAGGATTTCAATATAAGTTAAATTTATTAGTCATATGTCCTGATATTTAATTGTGAGGAGTTCTCACCTATGAGCTTGCTAATTTTCTTTAACACGTCTTTTTAGATCGAACGAAAAGTGTTATTATATTATGTCTTTTACTCTTTGTCAAATTTATCGATCATACAATTAGGTATCAATAAGGTTAGTTTTGTGACTAAATTTTCATAATAGTTATTAAGTTGATAAATTTCACAGAAAGATTCTATTATTTTAAAATTCAAAATGCTTTCCTTTAACCTTTATGAGAAATGCTGTATCGTGCAGTTGTTCCTTTAGTTATAGCTATCAAATTAAATTAAAGATACCTGAGAACACTTTCCAAAGACCGAGTCAGTCTATTTCATTGCAAACATTGCTCTCTCAAGATGCTTTGTTATAGCCGACTATTATTCGAGATTAAATAGAAATGTTACAGATGACGCTTTTGCTCATTACATTTTATTAAAGATTTCACGTATAAAATCAACGGCGTATTCACTAGTCAGACAGATACTAAATTTGCATTTAAACAGGCAAAAACTATATCCACACTGTAAACAAGAACTAAAACTCCCTTCCACTAATGAAAATTGGAATATATATATATATATATATATATATATAATATATATATATATATATATATATATATATTCGCCCTCGACATAGTTGCGCGAAGGCAGTGGCGGATGTTACTGACGATATCTTTGCTCAAGACAACAATGAACAATGGATTTTGCTAAAGCGTTCGATTTTTAAAATCTTAAAATATTAATTGTTATGTAACACTATAAAGGGTTTTCGATAAATGCGTAAAACGCAATGTGTGGAAATTGATAAACATATTTATTATTTAGCTAGGCGCCAGAACTTATTGTTTAGTTTATAGCCACATTGGTAGAACAGAATCGGATCTACAGAAGTCTGAAATTCGTGCTTTTATTTAGCTTATTTTATTATTTTTAACTATATATTTGTATATGTAAACATATGGTGAAAAATAAACATTATTATTATTATTATTATTATTTATTATTATTTGATCACATGGAAAAGAAAATCGATGTTGTCATAAACAAACCCACAAAACCCGCCTTAATTAATTTTTACTACTGGTTTTATGGCAGATGATGGAAAATTTAGAATAATATATATTTACATATAGAATACGATCCTCTCATTTATCATATTACGAGGTAAGTTTCGGGTAAAGCGAAATTACCGGTTGCCTTTTGTCTTGTTGTCTTTATTTAATATTTTTTAAATTTTAATATTTTATATTTTTTAAGAGCTTTATTTATATAGTATATAATAATATATATTATTCCCTTTCATATTCTTCTTATTACGCTCATGACACACAAAATTTAATACCCGCGAGATATTAATCTTGTCTATTTTGCTATTTTACTGCAAATTTGAAATTAATCCGTTTGATTGACTTTTTTGACACCATATATTTTTGACTACATATATATTTTTCATGTTCTAGAGAACCTAAAATGTTGAAAAGTATATATAGCATTAATAATATTCATATTATAATATAATTTTATAATATAATAATGTTGGCAATAATACGGAAATTTAAAAAATTACCTGCCATACTTTTTTTTACTAATATTTATACATTAAACTAAACTTTTCAGACCAGTTTCCAAAATGTTTGTTTTTGCTTGTTAGTTATGATTTAATTACCGTTTTCTACTAATGTGTACCCATAATTTTTTTATTATTTCTATTAACATTATTACTTTAGGTTTTACTATTTATTACTTAACTTAATTTATTATTTAACAATACTTGTCCGATATTTTGGAGTCACAATGTTCAATTTTCAATTTGTATGACCCATTTTGAATTGAAGTCTCATATTTTTAAAACTTCATTTGCCGCCAGTTGAAAATTCCAAATGTTGTCCAGAAATTCGTAATTTATAACAAAAAAAAGCCTCCTAAAAATCGCGCGACACCCAATGCCATATTGATTTCTTAATATACAACAGTGACAAATTGTGTAGGTATAAACACTAAGTTTGAAGTTAATCGATTATAAAAAGTGGGTAAAAAATCGAACACAAAATTTGATCTCGACAAACTAACAAACAGAGAACTAAGTAATGCCTACCTACGTTCGCTCTGCATCTGTCGTTATATGCAAGTAATATATGACGAAATAAGATTCTAGAGCTAAAAAACTATAAATATAAATTGTAAAGCTAAAAAACTATAAATATACATTGAATTGAGTTAGCCGATACTTGATTGAAACCCATTATACACTGCATAAACCGCCCATAACTTTAATTTCCACTATATTACATTAAACCATGACAATTGTTTCGACACACAGTGTCTTCTTCGGATACTCATTCGAAAATTCCATCCGAATGGAATAATTTTTCAGTTCTATTTTTTAAGTTAAGATTAAATTAATTTTCATTTTGCTACTACGATATGACATAATTAATATATCTACCAGAACAGGTAAGTTTTATATACCAATCTGTAATTTCTTATTTTCAACATGTATGATATTAGCATCTAAAAATGGAAGGCTTTGGTTAATTTCTTTCTCTAATGCTTCTAAAATCACGAGAAATTCGCCCAGGAAATGTCTTTATTAACGTTTTATTTTTATCTGACCAAGCTTTCGAAATATTTTTATTTCTTCGTCCAGGGTCCTTAAGATTTAAACAATTAAATTTAGTTAATATTAGTAATATATGCACCTAGACTTACATATAATAAAAACGAAAACGACTTGTAGTAATTTTGAGAAAAATGCAGATATTTCTATATGTAGAATTTTGATGTCAAACGTCAAATGATAATAAATAATTTGTTTTTTTGATGACAAAAAATTGAAAGTTTAAAATTTAAAGGTTAAGAGAATGTACATATTTCAAAAAATAAGTTTAAGTTTTAGGTAAAAATAGTACGAGTATGTATAGGAAAGCAAACTAACTAAGAATCATTCATATAATTAATTATAATTGTTATTATAACCACTATTATCATTATTGGAAATTTTTGTTTAGTCTTAAAATAAAATATAAAAGCAAATTGAACTTAAATTTTCGATGTCTGTTTTTTTATTCATTGCCAAAGGTACTTTTTTAATTTCTGCCATTTCTAAAAACGTTCTTTTGGTTGTATTATTTTCTAAGTGTAAGATTTTAGTTTGAAGGAAATTGCATGTGTGGCCAGTATCAATTATATGATCTGATAGTGCGCAAGATCTTTTGTTTAATCTTGCGTCACTTCTATGTAATGGATTCCTTTTTATACATTTTTGAGAAGTTTGACCAATACATTTTTTGCCACAATTATTACAGGGAATACAGTAGACACAATTCGATTTGTTTGAAACTAGATCTTAGTCTTTTAGTTTACTATAAAGTGATCCAATAGTTTTTATGTTTTATTGAGATATTTTAATGCTTTTATTTTTAAAAATTTTAATAATTTTTGGACTTATGAATATAAAGAATTGATCCAAAGTTAGAATAGTTTCAGGCTTTAAATGTTCTAGATTTTGAGGAATATTTGTATTATTGACTATGTGTAGTACTTTTCTTATTATGTTTGATTGAGATATTTTAATGTTTTTATTTTTAAAAATTTTAATAATATTTGGACTTAAATTATGAATATAAAGAATTGATCCAAAGTTAGAATAGTTTCAGGATTTAAATTTTCCAGATTTTGAGGAATATTTGTATTATTGACTATGTGTAGTACTTTTCTTATTATATTAACAGGATAAGAATTATCTATATGTATTTGTTTTAATATGTTCAAATTTTTTTGTTTTAAAGTTGGATGGAAAGTTTTTCTATTCTGTTTTTAAGTGTAAAATCATATTAATTTTCATTTTGTTAGAATGGTATGACATATAGTTTATATATCTTTCTGAACTAGTAGGTTTTATATACCAGTCCATACCAGTATTGGATAAATAGATGATCCCATTGGAGTTCTTAAAATTTGTTTATAGAAACAATTTTCAAAAGAAAAAATATTTGTATTAAAAATTGTTTCAATAATACTTAAAAACTTTTATTGTGATATTTTACAGTGATTTTGAATGACGTTCCACCTTTTAATTATAGAATTTCTAATTAAATTTAGTGAAATTTTTGTAAATAAAGAAATAATGTCTAAACTAATTAATATGTAATTATTAGGAATTATTTTATTATTAATGAAATTAGAAAATTCGAAAGAATCTTTGACATAATACATACTTTCAGAATCATAATATTTAGCTTAAAAGAGAGTTAATTTACTATTCGGGGAGTTAATTGATGAAACAATAGGTCTTAACGATAATGTAGGTTTGTGAATTTTAGGGAGACCATAAAATTTAGGACAAACAGAATTATAAGATTTTAACTTTTTGAATTCTACTTCAGTGATCATATTACAAGTTTTTAGATTGTTGACTATATCATTAGTATGTATATATATATATATATATATATATATATATATATATATATATATGACGTTGATGTACGTGGAATGAAAACATACTATCATTTAATGCTCCCAACGAAAGCCAGGAGTCACAATGTAATTCAATGCCGGTCGTGGTATTAGCCAGCGGAGTAGTTGTTTTTGTGATTCCATTTTGTGCCTTTGCGCTACACGGGGCTCGCTAGTCTATGGCGGCCTGATGAGCTCTAATAAGAGCGAAATCGCGATCGTCGTTTGACTAAAATGGATCATTGTGTCTGCTGTGATGCAGAACATGTTCCAAACAAGAATCATTTTCTTGTTATGACGTTGGTGTACGTGGAATGAAAACATACTATCATTTAATGCTCCCAACGAAAGCCAGGAGTCACAATGTAATTCAATGCCGGTCGTGGTATTAGCCAGCGAAGTAGTTGTTTTTGTGATTCCAATTTGTGCCTTTGCCCTACACGGGGCTCGCTAGTCTATGGCGGCCTGATGAGCTCTAATAAGAGCGAAATCGCGATCGTCGTTTGACTAAAATGGATCATTGTGTCTGCTGTGATGCAGAACATGTTCCAAACAAGAATCATTTTCTTGTTATGACGTTGGTGTACGTGGAATGAAAACATACTATCATTTAATGCTCCCAACGAAAGCCAGGAGTCACAATGTAATTCAATGCCGGTCGTGGTATTAGCCAGCGGAGTAGTTGTTTTTGTGATTCCATTTTGTGCCTTTGCCCTACACGGGGCTCGCTAGTCTATGGCGGCCTGATGAGCTCTAATAAGAGCGAAATCGCGATCGTCGTTTGACTAAAATGAATCATTGTGTCTGCTGTGATGCAGAACATGTTCCAAACAAGAATCATTTTCTTGTTATGACGTTGGTGTACGTGGAATGAAAACATACTATCATTTAATGCTCCCAACGAAAGCCAGGAGTCACAATGTAATTCAATGCCGGTCGTGGTATTAGCCAGCGGAGTAGTTGTTTTTGTGATTCCATTTTGTGCCTTTGCCCTACACGGGGCTGGCTAGTCTATGGCGGCCTGATGAGCTCTAATAAGAGCGAAATCGCGATCGTCGTTTGACTAAAATGGATCATTGTGTCTGCTGTGATGCAGAACATGTTCCAAACAAGAATCATTTTCTTGTTATGACGTTGGTGTACGTGGAATGAAAACATTCTATCATTTAATGCTCCCAACGAAAGCCAGGAGTCACAATGTAATTCAATGCTGGAAGTGGTATTAGCCAGCGGAGTAGTTGTTTTTGTGATTCCATTTTGTGCCTTTGCCCTACACGGGGCTCGCTGGTCTATGGCGGCCTGATGAGCTCTAATAAGAGCGAAATCGCGATCGTCGTTTGACTAAAATGGATCATTGTGTCTGCTGTGATGCAGAACATGTTCCAAACAGGAATCATTTTCTTGTTATGACGTTGGTGTACGTGGAATGAAAACATACTATCATTTAATGCTCCCAACGAAAGCCAGGAGTCACAATGTAATTCAATGCCGGTCGTGGTATTAGCCAGCGGAGTAGTTGTTTTTGTGATTCCATTTTGTGCCTTTGCCCTACACGGGGCTCGCTAGTCTATGGCGGCCTGATGAGCTCTAATAAGAGCGAAATCGCGATCGTCGTTTGAGTAAAATGGATCATTGTGTCTGCTGTGATGCAGAACATGTTCCAAACAAGAATCATTTTCTTGTTATGACGTTGGTGTACGTGGAATGAAAACATACTATATATATATATATATATATATATATATATATATATATATATATATATATATATATATATATATATATATATATATATATATATATATATATATATATATATATATATATATATATATATATATAGATACATATATGTTTACATAGGCACAGACAGACAACTTAACTTCTTTCTAAATTATATTAATAAATTACATCAACATATAAGATTTACTTTAGAATTAGAACAAAATAAATCCATTACCTCTTTAAATTTAAAAAACGGGAACAATAATAATAAGCACGTATGAAATGTATCTCAAACTATTGTAAACATATATAACAATACATAATACATCAAACCACCCATTCACATGACAGCTTTTCAAAGGTTGGACATCGCTTAATTAATGGACCTCTTTCAACAGAAAATGATAACAAAGAACTTAATATTATAAACCAGATTGCAGTTAATAATGATTATGACGTAACTATAATAGAAAAAATTGTAAATACAAAAACAATATAAAAAAGCAGTCAATTTGGTTTATCCTAATTTTAATACAAAAGACAATATTAAGTTTAACACATTAATGTACGCGGGAAAATTTTGCACTAAAATAGCGAAATATCCTAAAAAACAAAGCATAAAGTGGTTTTTTTGTACAAATTATTTGGGTAGATTATTAAGAATCAGGGACGCACCGAAAAGAAAAGATTGGGGATGGGAGGGTAAGTAAGAAAAACCCAACTGAGAAGTAAAAAATATAAAAAGTCCGCACTTTTGTGTAGCTACCTAATATCATCGACAACTTTTGCCAACTCAACCAACATTTATTTATATTTTGTTTTCTAAGTCAGAACCCGTTGGGTTTAAAAAAACGATTTTAAATTTTAAATATTTTAACAATTTGTCGAAAAGTGAAATAATTCCAATATAAAATAAGATTTTGCAACAGATTAAAACAATGGAGGGGACGCTCCCCCCATTCCCCCAGGTCCATCCTTCTTAAGAATAACAAGTCTAATACCAAAAATCTGGGGTATATGAATTAAAATGTGGTTCTTATGAAAAAGTATATTTTGGTCAAACGGGTAGATCTTTTTATAAATGTATAAAAGAACACCAAACATCACATATTAAACAAAAAACGGATTCTAATTATGCAAACAACTTACTGGAAATAAATCACATTTAAAACATTGATTTTAGCCAATAGAAGTTAAACGTTAAATTACTTGGAAAGTCTAGAAATTAATAAGAGGAAAAACCGTAATATTTTATTGAACGATCAAACGGACTTAGACGGCTTTCTATTGTTGAACCTTTATATTTAATGTCTGCGTGGGTTAAGTAGATAGACACTTTACTCTTTTATTATTAAAAATCCAGTTCTAGTATCAGTCTCGACTTAGTTTTTTTTGAAAAAGATACAATATATATATATATATATATATATATATATATATATATATATATATATATATATATATATATATATATATATATATATATATATATATATATATATATATATATATATATATATATATATATATATATATATATATATATATATATATATATATATATTGTTCTCAAGATTCATCATCTTTATTTTATAATTGTTTTCAAATTTTATACATTTGTGAAATAAACATTAGGGGTTTAATTACTTTTTTAAGCATATATTGAAGCCAAGACTGCTAGTCTAGTCCACAAACTCAAAATGGAATTAATTCTTTCTAGTGGTAATAAAAATATGAGTGAGGGCTTATTGGATTTGAGATGACGCACATTGCAGTGAGCCATGGACAATATTAAACAAATGTCCTGATATTATGAAAACTTAGGTTGACATATTAAAGATGATTACTCACTGCAACCTATTTGCCTGTTAGTGTAATTTGAAAGTATCTGAATAATTAAATATAGCCGCTTTTTTTTATTACTTTCGTGTTACGCGACACTAGTTACTATATTAGTCTTACCTGCATAGTGCATACAGTGTCATACTGGCGAAAATAACCTGTTGATATTACAATCAATTATGGAGGTTACTAACCAAAGTATGTACTTTATGATAGCGTTTATTTTGCTTGATTGTTTGTTATTGTTGCACCTATGCCTAATTTAAACCTTACCTATTGAAATTTAGGCTGAATTTTCGTGTAATCAAATTTTGTGGAAGGTTTAAAAAAAATCCTCAAATAAGATCTCGTAATTTTAACATTTTCTTACAGTTTTGCCTACAAAGTTTGAATTTTCGTTCAGTGTTGCTGCGTCCGCTTGCTTTGCTTTTTTTCAAAGCGGGGCTACTCTATCAAAAACGTCGATCTTGTAAACGTTTGGTTTGGGGTCGACAAATCTAATCGACAAACCATTGTTTTCAATGAGATTTGCTCACGCCTGCACCTCATCGACTACAGCAATGAAATTAGAGGAGAATAGATGTTATATAGCAAATTATTTTGCTTAAGATTGGGTAAAAAATGGGAAGAAGCATCACGCAACCGGCGAAGGTTTAATCAGCGGCAAAAAATTTGGTTGGAAAGCTAATTACGGCTACCAGAATGTTTGACAGCAGCTGCTGAAGCGATTTTCGTTAATGCTAAGAAGCCTGGAAAAAATCGTGGTCCTGGAAGACCCCGAAAGTCCTTCGCAGATTCTTCACTTAAGACGAAGAAAAGACGCGTGGCCGAGTTCGCAGCTGGCAGGGCATCCGACGAGCTACAGTTTGCTGCTGGATTGGCTGATAATTCGTCAAAAAAGGTCAGACGTCCTCACTTACTCCTCATCAAGCACTAGCTCTATATGTTGATTTAGATTTATCGGAAAGAAAATATAATAAGCCTTTATGCGATCAATCAAGCAAAAAATGCTCTGTTGCCGTCAACAATTAATGTTAGTGAAACTTCTGCCGAAGTAAATTTACAGGAACTTGTGCAAGTAATCGCACAAAGTATTGTTAAAGTGGCAAACTTAGAAGAAAGTAAGCAACTGAAATTAATTTGCAAATGGGGTTTTGATGGCAGTTCAGGACATAGCCAATACAAATAAAAATTCACCGATGCTTCCAGCACCGATAAATTTTTGTTTCTTGTGGCCATGGTGCCTTTAAAACTCCCGTTCATCATCGACCCTTTATTGTAGACCACTAAAATTTGTTTTTCAAAAAGAGAATGCAGAACTAGTCCGTGATGAGGAAAAGAACATAACTGACAAAATCAGACAACTGCAGACTTTCGCAGTTGAATGTATAAATGGCTAAACCCGTCAAGTCAGTTGCGAAATGATCTTCACAATGATGGACGGAAATGTGAGTAATATTCTCTCTGGTACTAACTCTACGTCTAAGTGCATTATTTACAAGGCTATACCTAAAAAAAATGAACACGGCAAATGTAGTTACTCATCCATCAAATGCAGAGAACTACCGCATCGGTTTGTCTACACTTCATTGCTGGATCAGGTTCTTTGAATGTCTTCTCAACATTGCCTACCGTTTACCAGTAAAAGTATGGCAAGTTCGAGGAAATGAAAGTAAACAAATAGTAGATAATAATAAAAAACGGATTCAGGCTGAATTTAAATCAAAAATGGGACTCACTGTAGACAAACCGAAGCCAGGGTATGGTTCTACAAGTGATGCAAATACCGCAAGGCGCTTCTACAATCCTGATTTGAGCTGGCAGATTACAGGTGTAGACAAAAATTTAATTTTAAAATTTTCTGTAATTCTCAGAGTGCTAGCAAGTGGCTGCCATATTGATATAGACAAATTTAAAGAGTTGTTGGTAGAGACTCGGCAATTGTATATAGATTTGTATGATTGGTACTACATGCCGAGCAGCGTACATAAGATTCTCATCCATGGATGTGAAATAATCGGCTGAGTCTCCTTACCAATCGGTCAACTTTCTGAAGACGCATTAGAAGCCCGACACAAAGAAATAAGGAAAATCCGATTATCTCACACTCGTAAATTCTCGCGAATTAGCTCAAATCAGGATTTGATGAGGGTACTTCTGTTAACTTCTGAACCTCTTATTTCGTCTTATAGAAGGGTTACCACAAAGCAAAGTCTCAGAAAAGATGAAGAGGTTCAGAAATATCTCATGCAAGATGTAGAGACGATGATAGTTTTGAATCTGATTAATTTTAAGTTATGCTTATAAATACCTACCTTTTAAGTTATGTTAATAAATACAGAATAAAAACCCTCTGAAATTATTATTGCTGAGCAGAGTTATTTGTAAGAAATTGTTGATTGTTTTAAAACGTTATAATAAAATTAAATATTTTAAGTTAAATATTTTAAGCACAGGGTTGGTAAAAATAATTTATCTATTAATATAAGTCAGAATTGCAATGTTTTATAAATTTTTTATGTTCATCAAAATGTTAGAATTATATTGTCCTTGAAAAAATTCGCATCATAATGGGAATTTTTTTGTTTATTATTTTGTTCAAATTTAGCATTAGTATAAGCTTTTGCTTTAGTAAGTATGAAAAATGGCTTGTTCAAAAATAGTTACGTGACTTGTGGTTCTGTCAAAATTGACATTCTTTTGAATATTACAGAAAAACGGCTTATTCGCTAAAATATGAAAAAGTCATATTAAGAAAAGTTGCTTGTTTTTTAGGTTTGAATACATATACCAAATTTTGGCCAAAAATGGTATTTAGTTTTTTTTAAATCAAATTTTTAAAAATATTAATAATTTGAAATAATTTAAAATTTCAATTATCTACTCTTGTAAATTAGTTCATTTTTATTTTTTTGAACCCTAACATATATTTGCTACTAAAAAAATGTAATCTAAGTAATTTATAAAAAAAAATCTTAAAATTACGCAAAGTATGCATTAAGTTTAACATATTTTTAAGAAGTAATTTTTATTTTTAACAGAAAAATTATTTTTATGTAATAATTAGGTACAAGAAGTTAATATACGTTTGGGGTTATTTAAATAAAACAACTCAGGAAATTATATATTTTTTTAGAATTTTGAGAAATAAAAATTATAAAAATCAAATATTGAAATTTTTAGCCAAAATTTGGTATACACATTCAGAACTAAAAAAAAATTCTTTATAAAACTTTTTCATATTTTTTCAAATAGGTCGTTTTTTGCAAATTTTAAAAATAAATGACAATTTTGACAGGTAACACGAGTCACGTGACTATTTTTGAATAGGCCGTTTTTTATATTTAATGAAGCAAAAGTTATTGCTAATTTTAAATTTTGACGAAATTACCTAAGAAAAAACATTCCCATATGATGCGAACTTTTTCAAGGACACTGTATATTTATTTTGTAGTTAGCAACTTAAAACTTTTTCCAAACTCAGTTTATATTAAGCCCTACTATATAAATTTTGTTTCATTCAAATCCATTTAGTCAACAAGTTATTAACATACTGAAATAAAAAAAAGAGTTTAGTTTTTTTGCAAACTCAGAAACTTTGAATATTTCATATAATTTTCTACCTTTAATTAATTTAGAAATTTTAAAAAAAATTGTGTTATTTAGACTAGAATGGAACAATACCCCACTGAAAAAAAACTTCACTGATTTTTCATAATATGAGCCTATTGTTAATTAACATTTATTTAGAGTCTTCGTTTATATGTCAAGTTGGATGGTTGTTAAACAAATTATTTCCCTTCATAGAGACTTTATCACAACTATACTATATGAGATAATGACATTGCGACGTTTTAATTATTTTAATCTATTAGTTAGGAACTAACAAAAAATGTAAATTTTTTAGTTTTTTGTTAGTTGACGTGTTCTGCAAATTTGTATATAAAGAAATATGCTTTGATAACTTTCCTATTGATAAACGTAATATCGCTCCCTGTGCGGCTTTAATATAAAAGGAAGGGAATATTATCATTCTAATAAAATTATGTCGTCGGTGAGAATGTCTTGAAAAAAATATATACCAAATCCCCACGGGAAAATGAGTCGGTTGTCAATTACTTTGGCGCACTGAGGAAATGAAGTGGGCCAAAACACATTTTGTTCGTGTATTCCTCCTTTAATGCATGATATTTTAAAATTATGTTTATTGCCTAAAACCAAGAAGAGTATAAGTATGATTGCAAAAATGCTAAATGATGAAACACAGAGAATAAATAAATTACCTTGAGAAAAATTATGGAATAAAGAACGTTACTTTTGTTAGGAACGCTGAAATAAAAACTGGGAAAATATCTCTTAGTACGCAATAATTTCATTTTGAAATACATTTGCTATACAATTTTAGTACTCGAAAATATTAAAGTATGGCTATACAGAGATGTCCAACTTAACATTGACAAAAGTCCATATCTCGGTTTTTTAACGGATCTTTCTTAATTTAAGCGTGCTTATGGGTAGTTGAGAGACGCATGTTTTGACATGGGTTTATGTATACTGCATAGGTTTTTATGGGGCAGAATACACTTGGTTTTTTTAACATTATCCATGGATAGTTCAATTTTTATTGTATTACTTTTTATCAATTTGTAAACCTTAGGATGTGGAGGGAGGGAAATCCAACACGCATGCGTTGAATCGAAAGCCGCGTTGGATCGAAAGCCGAGAACCCTACCACTTAGCCAGAAAGCTCACATTAAACACTCAATAAAACTTAGTTATCACGTCTACAATCGAATATACCATTTAACTGCGGCGGCGGGAGGCAAAGTTGCAGTCCTATTGTAGACGCTAATACGTTTTTGGCCGAAGCATTATTAAGTCGCATACATCTGATGCATTCGCCAGTCGTTATGTATACCGCATAGATTTTTAGGGGGCAGAAATAAAATATTTTGATGAGTAAACTCACCATAAGAAAAAATTTCTTTCAAATCTAATACCGGCAGTAGATTATTTATAATCCAGAATATCCAGACCTAGAAAATTAGTGATCCCGCGAGACGAGACTAATGGTTCATCTCGTCTTGTCTTTGGCTAATCTCGTCTGGTCTCGTACTTTTAGTCGAGACGAGATCAAGGCCTTGTCTCGTCTCGTCTCGAAAATCTTGTCTCGGCTTTAATTATGTGAACCTATCCGGTGAAAGATTCACTCACAGTAAGTCAGTGAACCGCGCGCGTTTACAAATTGATACTCTATCGTACATGCCTGGAAATTAATACTTTGAAAATGCCTTCTAACCTTTTGTTTGATAAATTTAATTGGTCACAGTTAAATTTTCTAAATGTCAGCATCGATTAAATAATTCCTTGACATTTATTTTTGCCACCAGAACTCTTCCGAGGCTACCTGTTATAATAGTGTGGTGTTTACTATACTAAGAACTGCATTTTTATGCTAAATAATAAATATATTAATATTTTAAAAAAATTGCATTTATATAAATTGACCCCACGTTTTT
>JAUTXW010000311.1:0-50000 GCA_030620095.1 Kuschelorhynchus macadamiae
GGTTGATGATAGATTCTAAGATGCAGTAAAAAAAGCAAGTAGTATTACACTACTCTATTTTTTAATATTTCAGCTAGAGTATTTAGGCACGCCTATGCATAGAGAGCAATAGGCTAGATTTTACCTCACCTCTCCCTTGCGTCCCTATTTTAGAACCGTGTGCCATACTATACGTGTTCAATTATATTTCCATCCGGTAACTTTGGAGGAAAATTCATCCTATTTATATGATTTTGGTCTAAAAATGTTTGTACAATATTGGCTCTTTGCGGCCTCGCGCTGTCATCAATTAGCACAAAATAACCCTATGCGGTCTCGCGCTGTCATCAATTAGCACAAAATCTTCACCAAAGTTCTGTGCAAATGGCAATATTATGTTGCGTAAAATTTCGTCTCGATAAGTCTAAGCATTCATAGTGTTTTGAGAAATATGCAACTCCGTTAAACATTATGCCGCCCCAAACATTTATGCCCCCACCTCCAAATTATTCTTGGGGCGCCATATTTTCCTCTTCCAATCTTTCTCCGGGCTGCCGCCTAACTAGGATTCTTCTTCCATCGGAAATGATTAAATTGAAACGGGTCTCATCTACAAACATACACACATTGGCCTGTTAATATGCTCTTAAGCTCATAACCTACCTGCAGTTCGATGTACACTTAGAAGCCTGACACATTTTGCTTATCTTCTGGCTCTAAAAGAGAAACGTAATAAGTCATTGTAATAAAAAGAAATCTGTTTGGTGGCCACAAGGTCTGTCATGCACAGACAACAGACTAGTATACATTCAAATTAATGCTTTATTCAAAAAATAATGTAAAACTGTATTTATGACAGGTTAATATCCTTGAGAATATATCTTTTATCTTTACGTTCGAAAATTCCCAGATCAGATGCATTTTTTTGGTCAACGGTAAAGTTAAAATAAACGGCACTATTATATGTATCATAAATGGCTTCAATCAAAATAAAATATGCAAAGGACTTACTTAGCATTAACGGCTGTCAATTTGACACAGTTTCCATCAATTGTGGCTTAATTTAATTCAAATAAATTCGAGATTTCAATGTTTGTTAAAAAATGTTGTGTATATCTTATCCTGTGCAGCAATTTTTCGCACAGATCTTTTGTTTTTTAGGTACTGTCAAATAATTAAATGAAACGCATACGAGCTAATTAAATGAAAATATTCATCAATTCGTTGACACGCCATGCCATTGGAATAATGCATGTGAATTGATGATTAGCAATAACGAATCGAAACGATTTTTAAATAGCGGGCTTAAGACTTAACTCAAACTAAGCTACTCAATTTAATATATCACTGAATCCATAGGTTAGTAAAACAACAACATAATTAAGAATGGTTGGGTTAGAAAAATATCTCTGATACATACCTTAAATTATTTCTATTGAGAGTATTCATATCTTCGTTTAATTTTCTACAATTGGGAGTTCTATTTAAGCGTGCAGTTCTAACAACGAATATTTCACTTCCTAGATCAAATGACCTGGGGCGCTCAGGAATAAACTGGTAGTTCGTTCTTCCTGTTTGTTCCACACGCTCTTTTAATCTGCTGATACGGTTGTTTGACTGATACCGTACAAATTCGCGATATCCCTTTGATTTGTGCCATTATTCATCAACCGAACACAATTATCACGTATTTCAGGTGGTAATCGACCCATTATTAATTAAATAAAGGATTATTATATTATTAGGTTATGTTTTGATGTCCAAGACTGATTAAATTATTTATTAGGGTCCCGAACTGTCAAAGGAACATTATTGTTTTTCATGGCTAACTTAAATTATTTGGATACAAGAATCTGCATTATCAGTATCCATGACGACGCTACGTCTTCATTTATTTTTATAGACTATTTTATTGAATAGTGCTTAATTTCTTCAGATTCCTGCAAACATATTTTTTAAAATTAAGTGGTTTAATAGGCACAATTAAGGATTCAACAATTATTTTGGAAAATCATGTTGCAATGATTCAGGCACTACGAAACAATAGAAATATGTTTAATATTTATCATAATCATTTCAATATGTACTTAAAATTAAATTGTGCGCCTTTATTGCAAATTTTTTTCTCTACAAGATGGAATTATCAGATTTTAAATGCGACTTTTCGTACTCGGGTCACCCTCATCAACTTATTTTATTTTCAATACGGACCTTAATATTCTAAATACTTCATTTTTTTGTAGCTTATGACCTCTAAATACAATAACATATCACATTTGCACAAAAAATATTTGCTTCTTATGGAAATTCTCTTTATTATACACCTTTTATGCAAGTGTGATACGCATTGTAACTGGAAGGTCCTAAGCTTCAAAAAAATAAAATAAAAAATCGAGGTCCGTATTTAATAAAATAATTTGATGATGGTGGCCCGAAAAAGAAACGTCGCATTTAAAATTTGATAATGCCGTCTTGTAGAGAAGACAAAGTGGCTACAATAATCTAAAATTTATTTTTAAATACCTATTGAAATTAAGTCAGGAAAAAATAAAAACGAAATCGGGAAAAAAATCGTATTTATCTCCGAAGTGGTTTAGAATTTTATCAATTTGTAAACGGAATACTATTAAACACCATATTGGGCATCTTCGCCTATCTTTTAACCTACTTTGTATATCTTACGGTTTTCCAGATCCCCATGCATATTGCATGTACTCAAATTTGTAACACCCTGTATAGTCAATAAAATGCAATTTCTTTTAAAGTTTTTTTTACATCAATTCCTGGTACAACGAATAGATAAAATTGTCTTTTCTTGCCTTTCTTAAATAAAATTGTCACTTTTGGGGTTTAAGGGTGCATTAATATATATCCCTTTTTTCAACTAAAGGCGAATACCCTGTATCTAGGATAATCAAATGGCTAGAATAAAAATGCATTTTGGCAAAAAGGTCCATAGTTCACAAAAGTTGTATAATAACAGGTATATTGTAATCGTCTTACGTCTGACATAATTTCAAAATCGAATAATAAAAAAATCTATAGATTACATCAAATCAGTGTTAGGTAAATTTTAACTAAGTTTTGATACACCGTATCTAAACCTATCATTGGTAACGTTAACGGTATAACTACTGGTCATAACTCCGGTAATAAAATTTTGTTTTGTGTACCGGTTCTTAAGATAAAGCTCCATTTGTATGAAGATGTCCAAATTTTCGTAAAAACTCTGTATATTGCAAAGAAACGAAAATATCAAAAAATGGCAAATTTATTTTTGTATTTTATCAGAGGACATCTGGATCAGAAGCAAAAATTTTTCTTGAAGCAGTATTTATGGCCAGCAGTTTAGTTTAGGTTCATACTAAGAGGGTTGTAGAATGGCTTCGAAATTAGGTTTAGGCTAATGCATGTTAGACTAATTCCAATACGGTTTAATTGGTTTGATTTGTATGTTTCAAGTGATTGACTTTATTTGTACTTTACATCCTGAGGGTGACTCAAGAAGATAGGAATCATATAGAGCTATCATATCTTTAGATTTTTGACAATTTACGACGGCTATTACATGAACCGGTGCTGTAATCAGCTATTTTCCGTGGATTAGTTTTTTCTCTGGATCTCGTGCAATTATATTTCGAACGAATGGCAGGTATATAATATAAAATTTAGGTTTGGTGAGGTTAGCTTAATAAGTTAAACAGCGCAGGAAGGGCTAACTTCGATAAAAGTAGTGTGCATTTGCTTACACAAGTACTTATATGATGTGCTTTCGAGACCTTTTTATTTCATATGGGCATATTTAAAAATTCCCAGTGCTAGGTAGGGTTTATAAAAAATATTAACGAGAAATAATTCGTTATTGGGAATTGGTAAAGGAAATAACCTAAAATATTGATATATCCCCGATTGCCCCAGACGAAGTTTAAATATAAATACAATATTAAAGTTTTTCAAAAAACTTTTAATTCCCATATTTTTTCAAAATTACTTTAGTCCAGGCAACAAAGATTGCTAAACGCCAATCAGAGGGAAAAAATCGTGCAGTTTTGAAAATTTGCAAAGTTATTGGGGGAAGTTGTGAACAAAATACTAAATGTCCCCGCCAGTGGGGGCTGAGCCAAGGGTGGAGGAAGGTTTGGAACGTGCTTTGCAGTTTTTCCTCAATTCAATTCAGTTTTATTGGATTATTTATAATTCAGGAAATAATAAGGTTTAAAAATAAAAAAATCGGTAAATTGTCCGTTACCCGGAACTTCTCTCGTTATGAATCTTTTCTTTTATTAGGAATAATGAAGTGTGACCCAATTTAGTTCAGTACATGGCTACTACTGTCTTTTCAAACATTTTTACTGGACGCCATTTTGTTCCATCATTTCTACTAATATTTTACCAGTTTCAACCTATGCCACACCTGATTCTTAGGCATAATTTAAAATAAATTCAATGAGTAGATTTTGCATTGACACACACCGCCATTTTGTACGTCATAATGAATTGGTGCCAGTTCATCCTTTTAATTTTTCTGAAAATTTTAAAGTCAATTGAATAAAAATTTCACAATTTTATTTTGCCCTATTGGATTTTTATCAAAATGTTACCAGGTCATCCCCACATAACCCTTAATTTTTGACCAAAATTTGAAGTCAATCGCGTAAGAAGTTTTTTAGCTGTGCCACGAACAGACCGTCTAACAGACACATAGACAGACTGACAGAATTAAAAAAACATGTTTTTCGGCATCTAGGGACCCTGAAACGTAAAGACCTAAAAAATCTAGGAGCGTGATTTTTTCATCATTACAATACCTTTCTTTTACGAGAGTTTAAGAATTCAGAAACATTTATTTTTATTTGAAAAAAAAAACCAAATCAAATTAAAATATACAATATTTTTGTTAATAATAGTCATAACATAATTAAATAATTATTGATGTAGAAAATAAGGATCTAACTTAGCAGTCCTGTGAGTCAGACTTTTCTGTTATGACTAATTAGTTCAAACTATTAGCCATTACTGTAAAAAAAATATAACCGTAGAAACTTTGAATCCATTGAACTATGGAATCACTATATCCCAGGGGCGTGGGTTTAAGAAAGGGAAGCAATTTTTAGAAACTTACCTATTTATCATGTAATTCGATTCTTCGATAATTTTTTGCAAATTCGTCAATGACGTCATCATAAAAACGTCGATGCTCCGATATATTTTGGAGAAGTTTATTTTCAATGGACAACAGCGATGTATGCGAAAGTTTCTCCTGCCCCGTTGAATTTCTCACGAAATTTTTTATACGTTTAAGTGCTAAAAAATTGCGTTCTATTGATGAACTTGTGGCAGGTATTGTCAATACCAATTCACACAATATCGACATTTCGGTGTAGGCATCTTCCAGCTCCTTGTCTTTTAAAAATTGCATTAGTTCCTTAACGTTATTTTTTGCGCTAATGTCATCAGTTTCGTAAATCACTTTTAGTTCAGATCGCAGTAACACTCGGTCGAAGAACTGGCTATAATGAAGAAGAAGAGATTTAAACGCATCTTCTGGAAAAGTTTTTCCTTTAAATGTATCAAAATTGCAGAGCTCGAGGAATTTAAAATCATTTAAACCGTTAAATCTATAGTTTATTTGTTGCTGAGTTTGATCGATTATTTCATAAAAGACGCGTCTGTATGATGTTTGAACATCTCCCACCTTGTATATTCGAAGACGCTTGGCTTGTAGCTCTACATTTAACGTTATGGTTTTCTACCAAAATAGGTCAAAGTCATCTTTTTTTGGCTTAACATAGACTTAAAATCATTCACTTTTTTTAGGTAAAAAGCAATATCATTTGTTTTAGTTTGTAATATATTAAAAACATTGTCCGAGAATGGAAATATTTCTGAAAATATGTTCAACAAATAATTAAAATTAAAATTTCGTTTCAAACAGTCCAAAAACCCCCTCGAACTATTTATTGCTTCTGAGTACCACGTTTCATTATTTTCTATATATATACATTATTCTCATATAGTTCAATCAGTGATTCACGATTTTCAGAAACTGTTAATACAAGTCTTCCATTATACTTCCACCTAGTAGGAGCTGGTTAATTCTTTTTAGAATAATGATTGCAACAGCGGAAATTAAATCACTCTGGATTCGATTCGACGTTCTGCGAAAAACGCTAGACTGCTCTAAATGATTTTTTAAGCAATCATCATAGTTAGCCCTTAAACTAAGTAAATCTTGAAAATTTCCTCTATTTGAAGAAACCGTCATGACCTCTTAATCCCAATTCGTGCTGTCCCAAAAAACAAACAACATCGATAAGTCTTCTTAATATTTGCCTATTTTTATCGACTAGTTCATTGTGTTGGCGGTGACTAATTTCCAACTGTTTATTAAGGGCGTGTTCAATTCTGGTTTTACCAAAGACTTTTTCTTTTATGACGGCCGTTAAATGCGCTTTGGACATAATGTGTCTTTTTACAGCTTTATGGAAATTGTTTAACTCTTTGAGGTACGGGAATTCGGCTTAAAAAAAAAACCCTAGCGGTACGAGAAAAAAAACATTTGAAAAATATACAAATTGTGGTGTATTTCTTTCAAATAAGTATATTGGAACACTAATACACATATATAAAAATATACATATACTGCAAAAGTACTTAGATTGGGTGGTTTATTTCTTGCACCACCATACTTTAACAAAATTAAGAATATCATATATAAATAAACAATATATTCTAAAAACATATTAAGTTTTAGCATGATAAGATTGGAAACAAGTTTTGGTTTTTCCTAAACATAATGGCATGGCGCAAACACTGCATTGCCAATTGGTACGAACATCTTTTTTTTTCGAGCTACAATAAGCACATCTTCGACGAGTGGTTCTCATTGGCTGATGTGCACTTTCTGCTCTTCTAACGGCGCGGCGATCGATACTGTGGGCTTATGAGAACTAATGGCGACTGATAATTCCGTAGACATGTTTCTTTTGTCTAATTTTTGAACCAATGTTTTGGCAACTAAGCCTTCTGAAACCTGTCTTCGGAATTCTTTGAGAGAAATTTTAGCATTTTCTTTATGGTATAGTTTATATATTATAAAGGCATTTGTTATTGCCGTATCCAGAAAGAAAAAGAATATGCGATGCCACCACTTGTGGCTTTTTCGATCAAGCCCATAATATGATCGCATTTGATCGAATTTGTCCACAAAGTTCATGTGTTTATTATAATCACTAAGTAAAAAAGGGCAAGGAATATGCATCGCAGTGCCATCTTTCTCTTTCCTTTTTACTTGAGTAACAACTGTAGGGTCATGGTAATTAGATAACATATGCACGGATTTCTTGTCACGCCATTTCACAGCACTCAATCCACTATCGCTTATAAACCATTCATACTCCCCTCTTTTTAAATTTTTATCATTAGTGAAATTAGGCACATTTTTTCTGGATACATTTACTGTTCCACATGCATATAGTTTTAAGTCTAAAAGATCCTCCATTAGCTTTACGGATGAGAAAAAATTGTCAAAATATATTTTGTGATTTTTTTTTTCAATTGGAGTAGCTAAATTCTTAACGACTCGGGCCCCCAAACTTTTTTCTGTTTGATCCCCCGTCTTCCCTGTGTATATATCAAAATTCCAACAATACCCTGTTTCATCCGCTAAAACCCACACTTTGTATCCCCTTTTTATGGGTTTTTTTGGTAAGTATTGTTTTAGCGAAGATCGCCCCTTAAATTTTATCATTGACTCGTCGACGGCGATATTTTCATGGGGCTGTAAGCATGATTGAAAATTAGTTTTAAGGTGATTGAGAAGGGGCCGTACTTTATAAAGTTTATCATAATTGGCTGAGCCACGTGGTGGCATTATGCTGTTGTCATTTAGGTGAAGGTTCGAAAGAATCCAACCAAATCTATGAACTATAAGCTTACTTATGTAGGGATCGTGAAGGTCTGGTGAAGAACTCCAATGATCACGGTAACTTGGGTATTTTTTAATGCCCATAAGAATATTTATACCCAAAAATGTCTTGAGTTCGTCAACATGTGTTTGAGTATATGCTTTACCCTTGGTTTGAAATGTTTGCTCTGCATAGAGATTAGTTTGAAACACAATATCAGTCAAAAGTTCGTCGGTAAAAAAAAGATTAAACGCCTCATAAGGATTTAGGCTAGCACGATCTCGAATTGAATTCGACAGACCGACATCCGAAGTGAATGGATCAGGAGTCTTCATAGTAGAAACGCATTTATTCCAAGTAGTGACCAAACTTTTTTTCCATCGTTTTGCTAGAGTAAATAGCGGTACTAAATCCTCTGCATCCCATTCATCTGAAGAGGAAGGCTCGTCTTCTTCATACTCAGACACCACAATTTCGGCAACCTCGGGATGATCAAACATAGCAGCTGAAGAACAACCTTCACTTTCTGACTCGTCACCATCAGCCTCCGAGTCACAATCGGAAGGGATTGAGGCACAATCATTTTCGATTGCATCTATTTCATCATAGAGTTCATTTTCTGTCATGCCTATCAAATTGAAAGTGAGTGGATCCTGCCGTCGGTTCATGTTTCCAACTGTACGGTGGTACAGTTTTTAAACACTAAAAGAAACCAACAAAACTCGGAGTTCAAATATCACAAACATCTAACATGTATATTAACTCACCTTTATAGTTGTTTTTAAATAAAAATCATAAATAAAGCCACTTTTGAATAAAAAACAACACTTTTCTCATAAAAACAATAACCTCAAATCACTACGGAGCACGTGAAACGTAAATAACCACACAAAATCGTGAACGCAACCGCCAATGTTTCAGGAATTTGCGTCACGCGATGGATCATAAGCCAATCAAATGCGGGACGGTTATTAAACCGACATACACAACAAAAATAACTTTGATTTAAGTGGTACGTTTCATCAACCACCATGCTGGAAAGGTCAGCAAAAAGGTGGTTCAAATTGTCGACCAAGGTACTTCAAAGAGTTAAATCGGAAAAACCAGTTTTATTCCAGAAATCTTTTTCATTTTCAAAAAGTAAACATGGCCAACAAAATAATTTACTTACATTTTCACACCCTATTAGCCATTTAAATTGTTCGTATTGTTTTTCCGGATAAAAATGTCTAATACAGTTTTTCATTTTTGTGGTTAAATTTTTCATAGGCGGTTTTGCCCTTCCTTTGGAAATTATTTGAAACTCATAAGCGAAGTTTAATGTTGAAAATCCCTTTATTATTAAGACCACACCACACATTCACACACACTCTTCTTACTAAATTCTCCAACATTTTCAACGTTATTACCGACAGCCGAAATTGACGGTATTTGCATATCCACGTCCGTATTATTGTCTTCCATATCGCACCATGCACGACGCGACGTACATATCACACAATATACAGATAGCCGTTTAAACAAAGAACCTACTCCAACGACAGCTTCCGCCACCACTTAAAGCACGCGACTGAAATGCAAAAATTGCAAACAGCCGGTGGAAAGTTCAATAACCTCTGGCTCGATTCACAGAAAATCAAGCATACAGGACTTGGCTGAGTCTTCCGGTTCGTCTCGTCGAGGGCAAACCTCTGTGTTATTAACATAAGTGGTTCCACGTGTTCGGTTTTGCTGCTTTATTTCGGGGGGAAACGAGAGACTCAAACGCTCAGAGAGGAAACTAACGACCCCGCAAGAAAGGGAGCAGACGCTGTGAACGTGTGAGGCCTATTTGTTCCTGCCTTCTATCCCGTTCGTCTGCCGCAGTTCTACATAGAATATTAGCGTAATGGCCGCTATGTGACGGGAATGGGAGGGGTAAGGGGATAGCTTGAAAGAAAAGGTCATCTCGTTAGACCAGTAGTACTCTCAAGGGGCATCTAGTGGAAGCCAAGATGCATTTTAAAATTTAAAAAGTTATTTGAAAGACTCGGGGTGTTCGGGAGCTAAGAGCTCGCCATCCGAACATCCTACCTATTGGGCTGGAGAATGGCGCTGAAAGCAAAAAAGTGGCAGTCGACTCCATTTTGAAAAAGAAAGAAAGAAGGACTTAGCTGCAGAGAAGCTAGCGGCCCGCATAGGTTCTATTCGATATTCTATTGTGGCTGGGTCGGAGTCAAGGCCGCATTTATTATGGGCTTGATAATTAAGATAATATTTTAGCATTTTTAATATAAACTAAATTAATGGTTTCCTATTTCAAAAATTACATTTTGTAATGTACGTATGTAATTTTACGATGTTTTGTAATTTTTTTTGGGGAAGCACTGCTTCCCTTGCTTCCATGGACTGCACGCCCCTGCTATATCCCTTTAAAATCTAGACAACATTGTACAAGTAACGGTTCGGCGTAATTTGTGAAAAACAAAACCAAAGATTCAACTGAAGTACTTGAAGTTATTTTAGGAACTTATAAATGGTTTAATAGGAAATTCATGAGAGCTGTTAGTGTGTGAGAGACCATCTCAGATTTTTCATCACAAAACCGTGAAGTTTACCCGCTATCACCACATCACGCAAACAGTTTTTGGTCCGATTCATGCTAAAAACAAGACAATGGCCATATTTAATTTTCAATATTTCTTTTACTATTCTTGCTGTTGACTTTTCTCAAGTTCCTCTAAAGAGTATTGACAATCATCATTTTTTTCTAAGTACCTGAAAATGTCCTCCATCTTCCGAAACGACGTCATCTTCAAGACAACCTCTTTTTTTCCTATCAATAAAAACTTTTTGTAGCAATCTTCAAGATATATTTCGACAGCTGCATGTAAGTAAGTCTCCTACAATACTAATACGACTCAAGATAGTGTATCACTCATTCTTGCGCTCTTTAGCTGGAGCTACGAGAGATTCCTGAAACTCGGTCATCCGTGCGGGGTAAACATTCCTACGCAAGTAATAAGGTATCTTTTTCTGCCTGGCATAAAACGTCATCAGAACGAATCGATGTAGAACGCAAACAGGGTTCAGAACGTAATGATCCAGGTTGCTGATCAGAATGAGCTTAAAATTTTGTGTCTTTCGATACAGTCTGAGGTCTTGTATATTGTTTCTTGCAAAATGTATGAACAACAATATGTTTCTTCGCTTCAAACTGTTCATATTTCTTATCTTTTCTTGTTACACTTGCCTTTATTAATACATAAATACCCGTCCCACCATCATCCCCACTATCATTTAAAACATCCTTTTCCCCTATTAAGCACTTTTCAGCCATTACTGTCAAAACAAATTTCTCCACAAATTACATTAAAATCACCGACGCGATATAGCTGCTTCTAACAAGGGCAAGAGTCTGAGCAGTTCTGACCTACTGGACTGTCTGTGAACAGCGTACAGGCATTAGTATCTAAAGACGGGATGCAACTTTCTCTCCCTCCGCAGTTCAATAATATTTTATTGTAGACCTGATAAACAAGTTTTGTTGAAAGTTCTGTGTGCGCTTCCTAGCTCAGCGGTAGGATTTTAGGATTTCGATCCAAGGCAGGTGTATTCGAATTTCCGCTCAGGCGGACGACTTTATAGTTTGTTTTAACAAAATATAAGTAATGGAAATGCGGATTGGGTTAGGTTAGAATTGGTTAGGTTTGCTCTAAAGAAATTGCAGACCTGATAAACGAGTTTTGTTGAAAGTTCTGTGTGGCCTTCCTGGCTCAGCGGTAGGATTTTCAGCTTTGGATCCATCCGAGATACTATCACCGATCCTAATGTTCATCCATCCTACTGTGCATTGTGCATCATCGTGTGCTCCACTGACGCGAATAAAGCTTTATTTGAGCCACAGTACCTACAAAACATATGTTCGTTGCGTTCAACCGTACACATCATAACATAACCTATTAGAATTATTTGGCAGGTTAGTTTTTTTATGTAGATATTGATATTCCTTAGACCCAAATCTATATAACAAAAATGCAATAAAAAACGGAGTTTAACAGTTCAGAATTTGAGTATGTAGCCCGCCGTCAAAATGCACCCCACACTAGTGACGTCGATTGTGATAGTTTTGTTGGGTATTAAGGAATTTTCTACAGGCTCTAGAAGGATTGCCCAAACGTTTCCAACGCTTTTACATATCAATTTTGTTATTTTTACATTTCTTCAGATTCCGTTTAGGTATTTACAAATTTCCATTAATTGTACGGAAATATGAATGTATTTTTTTCCATATTGCAAAAATGGATCTCCAAAAAATGGACGACTTTTTTCCCCAAGATAGATTTTTGGACAAAAATTGATATAAGGTAAATATTTACATACACATATACATAATTTAAAATTATTTTTTGAAGATAACTCACCTCAAAACTTTTACCTGTAAACCTTCAGTCAAACCTACATTTTTGATTATACACTAAGCAATTATGTCTGTACCTTCTTCTAGTTTTCACGATGAAAATTTGTGTATCATTTCTTTAGTAATGTATGAATACAAAATCAAAGACCTGGCTGAAATGTTGTCCAAGAACTGTATATAATGATTACAAAAAACCAATTGTGTTCTCAATTAATCCAGAGTTATCTTTAAACCAAAGCTCATTTTTAATTTTTTTTTTGATGGTTTGACTTTCTTTTTGTATACGTTTTACCTTCACCAGTTAAAAAAAGTTGAAAAATAAGTATATATTTCATAATTCGGATATACACTCAATGCTTTAATCATTGGTCTTGAGAATAGTATACTAAACTAGTTGTATAATTCCTAATTTTAAATTAAGAATTTTGTTTGTATCTAGTGGGGTCATTTGAAAAGAGTTTTACTCATAGAAAACAATAAGAACAAGAATCCTAAAATTTATTTGTTCAGTAAATTATTGATGCAATGGTGAATTGAAGTTCTACCTATTTTAATTTCAGGTTCTACTTTCATCAAAAAAGTTTTATATAATCTTTATAGGTGTTTCATAGTTTAAAAGGATATTTTTTTCATTTGGAGTGGCAGCAGATATGAAATGTTAATGTACATTTGTACAGTGATTAAAACATTTAACGATGTTTAAATTGAAGTAATCGAGGGTTTAACTATATTTTATTTCACCTGTTTTTTAAATGTTCTATATTTTCATTTTTTATACAGTTTATTATTTCTGTAAAACTTACCTTTAATTTTTTCCCATTTTTTTACCGATTTGATTTTTACCTGTACCTGTTTTAAATATGATTTATGCTTGTTTATACTTATTTTTAGTAGTTTATAGTCTACTAAAACCAAACGACAGCTGGCTGTATAAGACCACACATTTTATACACATTTTATATTTAAACCACTGTCATCTTATTTATATAAATTAATTAAACATGTGTTTTTATTTATATTTTTTAAAATATTAAGTGAAGACTGGCAAGCTCCCCTCCTTTTTTTCACAGCCTTATGGACAATTGAGCCTTGAGTTTTCAAGCTTAAGAATTTTATTTATGTTTTTCTAATAAAAATATGTGCAAAGTGCGAGCAATATGAATATATTTTATACATTTTTCCTAGTCTGGTGTATTATTTTCCCTGTAAAAGAAAAGCATTATTTATCAAGCACCATACGTACAATGCTTCTAAAATGTGTGCTAACGAAATATACAAAGTCTTAATAAAGTAGGTACTCTAAAGGATAATTTGTTGGTCAATTCCAATATAGAGTATTTTCATGTACCTACCGCTAGGAAAATAAGTAAAGTTTTCAAAAGAAAAGTTTTATACTTTGAGGAGCATAAGGGAAAATAGTGAGGTAGCTAGAATCAAGTCTTATCAGACCTATTAACTCACAAAAACTTATTTGAAAATATAAATTCTTTTTATTTTGAGGCAAATGTAATTTTTAAATAAGAACATTACTTTCCCCAACTGTATTGTATTAATATTAACTGTGTTTTTTAGGTTTTTTTGTTAAAAAAAAACAACATATTTCTTATAACTGATTTAAAACACTAAATTTAATACATTAATTATATTTCAATAAACAAATCAACAACTGCAGTAGTATTTCCTAGTATTCATGTGGAAATTATACAACAGAAGCCTTGTACAGGAGGCAATGTAGTACCTAATTTTCAGGGCAATTCACTCCCTTGAGGAGTACTTTTTAAAACATTACAATCAGCAAAATAAAACCCAATTTTTTTAGGAAAACTGTTTATTCATATTGAATACCAAAAAAACATATAAATAAATATATATATATATGTTGATTTTTACTCCTTCACGGATGGAAAAATACAATGTGTTTTCATTCCGGGTGTACATCCGTTCACTACTGTCGTTCTGAAAAGAACAGTTTTGCTGACGTTTCGCCAAAATCACATTTGGCATTTTCGAAGCTTTCTTTCTCGCGTCCGAATAGAGACTGAAGTGTTGGTGACTGCGACGCTTCCTTTTTATACCCCCACTCGGGGCCGAAGGTTATATCTGTGCAGGCGTTGGTCGTTATTTATGTTTTCCGGATGGTGCTGTTGTTGTTGCGCTAATTGCGCTTGAGTTTTTGCGATTTTAGATTTGTCGATTATTGTCTTCCATACTGTTGGTAGTTTTAATGATTCGTCCCTTTTATTCAAATCACCTTGTTTTTCAATTTCTATGGCTTCTCGGATTATTCTGGTCTTATAATGTTCTATATTGGCAATCTCCCTACACCCATCGAAATTTATTTTATGGCCGGTTTCCTGATGATGTAGGAATAAAGCTGAGGTTGTTTGTTTATTTCTGATGCTGAGTTTATGCTCTTCCACTCTTGCTGATATTCGCCTGTTAGTTTGCCCTACGTACAACTTTTCACAGTCCTGGCACGGAATGCTGTACACTCCGTGGTTTTCCAGTTTGATTTTATCTTTTGGGTTTCCGAGTAGTTTACCTATAGTTGTTTGTGGCTTGTGTATTGTTTGTATGTTGTGTTTCCTCAGAATTCTTCCGATTCTGTCTGTTGTGCCTTTTACATATGGTAAGACTACTCGTTGCTTTCCCGGCTCATATTTTTTGTTGTTCGTTGTTCGGGAAACCTGTGCATTAATAGCTTTCTCTATGGTGCGATTTGTGTAGCCATTTTTCTTTAAAGCACTAGATACTACCTTAAGTTCGTTTTATCTCGTCTGTGTTTCAGTTAGTCGCACGGATCTAGATATTAGAGTATTTGCCACAGCTTGAATTTGCGCTGGGTGATGATGTGATTTTGCATTTAAATATCTGTCTGTATGTGTTGGTTTTCTATACACGGTGTATTCGAAATGTCCGTTATGTAGTTTTGTGACCAAAACATCTAAAAATGGTAGTTTGTTGTTTTCCTCTAGCTCTAGAGTAAATTGTATTCTGGGGTGGATTGAATTTACGTGAGTCAGAAATTTTTCGAGCTCTGCATTGACCATGTTGCCATATAATAAATATGTCATCCACATAACGAATCCATAATTTGGGTTTTAAACTTGCTTTCTCAAGAGCTTCTTTCTCGAAGTATATCATAAATAAATTCGCGACTACTGGTGATAGCGAGGACCCCATTGGAGCACCATCCATTTGTTTATACATTTGCCCGTTGAAAGAAAAATAAGTATTTTTGAGGCAATGCTCCGAGAGTTCTATTATATGTGCCTGGAAATCCTCGTTCATAGCAATCTTGTCCAATGCTTCGTCGATTGGAATACTGGGATATAACGATTTGACATCTAGCCTTGCTATGATATCGTTTTTTTCAAGGACGATATGTCGTATAATTCGAGTGAAATGCTCCGAGTTTTTTACAAATGAATCAGCTTTTTCTACAGTTGGTTGCATAATTTCAGAAAGGTATTTCTCCAGTTTTTGTAGCGGCGAATTAACAGCACTAACAATTGGTCTGATAGGCGCCCCTGGTTTGTGTATTTTTGGTAAACCATAGAGTTTAGGACATCTGCTCGACTTTTCCCGTGGTATGATTTTTTGTTGAATTTCGGGGTTTATTGGTGGATATTTATGGAAATTGAAAAACAAGGTGATTTGAATAAAAGGGACGAATCATTAAAACTACCAACAGTATGGAAGACAATAATCGACAAATCTAAAATCGCAAAAACTCGAGCGCAATTAGCGCAACAACAACAGCACCATCCGGAAAACATAAATAACGACCAACGCCTGCGCAGATATAACCTTCGGCCCCGAGTGGGGGTATAAAAAGGAAGCGTCGCAGTCACCAACACTTCAGTCTCTATTCGGACGCGAGAAAGAAAGCTTCGAAAATGCCAAATGTGATTTTGGCGAAACGTCAGCAAAACTGTTCTTTTCAGAACCACAGTAGTGAACGGATGTACACCCGGAATGAAAACACATTATATATATATGTATATATATATATATATATATATATATATATTATACATATATTATACATGACAGTTATCAATGATATGACAAAAATAAAATATAAAGAAAAAAAATCTAAAACATTCTACATACTAAAATACTCAAACACTGCACCTTACATCCCATGTTACTAAACCTTATATTATTATAGTATTTTGTGTTTCATTTGTGATTCTAATTTTAAAACCAGACAGTGTGCAGCCATTTGAGTATGTAGTAGTTTACTATGATGGTCCAGTACACGAAAAGTTTTATAGATAGGTGCTTGCCTACCATAGCTCGTAGCATCGTAAGGCAGCAAAAAGTTTAAAAGCGATGAACATCAGATTTGGGGCCATTAAAACCAATCCTAGAAAGTAACTATGGAAAATCAATTAGACATAGCAAGATCAAAAAGAATCGTCTTCTTTCAAAAGGGCTCAATCCAAGTCTAACAAGCATGTCCACTCTATGATACTCCTGAAAGTTGGATCTTCTCGATCATGCCTATGTTGAGACGGTATTGAGGAGACTAGACCACTGTAGTATATTCCAGAATTAATCTTACCAGGGAAGTATAAAGAGTTTTGAGAATATTCAGTGGACGTTCAGAAGTATTGAGAGTGATAAGCCTAAGCATTTTTTTGGAGCTCTCCAAGCTTATATTAGAAATATGCTGAAAGAAGCTCAATTTCTCATGAACCACACTCCAAGGTCCTTCACTGATTCAGAGAAACTGAAGTTGACACTGGGTCGATTGTAATTTGAGTCAAACTTCTTTACGCCCCCTACGAAATCAGATAAAGCATGAGTTGTAAGTTATTTGTTTGCGACCAGTCCCATAGAGCATCCAAATCATTCTGGAGCAATAAAATGACATCAATATCCTCGATCCTTTTATGCACTTTTAAATGGTCCCCAAAAATAATCATCGTGGAAGGTTTTATGATCTTTATCGTCATTCACAAATAATGTAAACACTATCGGGGCAGCAGTTTTACTCTCTAAAAACGGAGTATTAGGAAAACTATTATAGATGAACCTCCAAAAATATCTAACACTGAGCTGTAATGAAGATTCGCTTTCCCAAATATACACAGCATAACACATATCATGCTCCTCCCTACGCAATGACCTACGGTTGGCAAATGATTCATAATCCCAGTGGAATTAAGATATACTTCCTGTGCACTCTGTTTGTCTTACAGATAAGATGTTTCAATGTAGGACTAAACTATCTCAAAAATGAAGAACTTTTAATGTGTTTTTAGGGAATGACTAGTTTATACCCACCTAGATTATCTGACTCAGTCTTTCTGTAGCCAAGCTTGTACTGATCTCTAAAACATTTTGCTTAATCAATATTCACTAAATAATCATTTATCATCATGAAATCAGTATTACTGATGTCTCAGTGGAATGCATCACATTATAAATACTTAGATTCGTTTAAATAATTAACAAAATATGCTAAATGATGCACATTATTTGGTAAGATATTATCTAAAGCAGGATATACATCAATACTTGCTACATTGGAAAATAGTAAAAAGGAAATACACTTCAAGCTGGGACCTGGGTAATCCTTGCAACATTGCACTGCTGTCTGATAGTTCTTTAGAGTTATGAGACTAGATCAATAGGGAGATTGAACATAAAAACATGGCATGGATGTTTATCATGTACCTATTTTAAAAACTGAAAAACAATGACAATCATACTTATCTTTTCCCGAATTAGGTGGAATGTAATTTAAATATAAAATAACAATTACAAAAAAATGGTGCAGGATGCCCCTGAAAAGCAAGTTATGATATCGATCAATTTTCAGTTTGCGTCCTTGAGACCTATTATACCCACAAAATAAAAATTAGTATTCCACTTTTTTGAGAATATCTTTTACAAAAATAATCTAAAATAAAGCATATATTCGTAAGAAATACACAATCAATAATTGTAGCAATAAATATGATCAGTAATTAGTAATTACTAATTAGGTAGGTCATGTTTATATTGATAAAAACACCTTCTGAAAAAATTCGCCACATTATTTATATTCCACACGTCAGCACATTTGATTGTCCATAAATCCATCTCACCTTCTATCCGTGTCAGACAAAGCTTCATTCGGGTGGTAGGAAAGATGAACATTAGGACAAATGCGACAATACCGTTGCATCCATATATTTAGGAGAGAATATATGGCGCGAAGGCAATTGTTTCAATGTAAATATTCGTATCCCCTGCAACCCGATTTTAGTTTTCGGTCAAAGGAACATTTCCACAGTGCGCATGCGCCGATTTTGATGGCGATGTCAAAGCTAGAAAGTTAAGTTACTTGTAAATGTTTATTTTGATTTGTGCCATAGTTGGAAGTTTGGATAGTTTTAAATTTTTCATGTCTTCCAATTTTATTTTGATTGTCAGGATGGACGTTGGTTTCAATCTCAGACTAAACAATGAAAGGAGGTTTCAATATCCGCCGCTGTATTTTTTTTTCTTTTTAAAACTGTTCTGCTGAAAATGTGATATTACCTAAATAATATGGATCAAGATGCAATCAATTTTCTTTTCAGAGTTGTAAAATACTAAAAATATCGTCGAAAATATCCCAAATAAAGAACTAAGGTAAGTTTAACACTTGGTAAAATTTTATTTCCTATGATCTTTAATGATCGTAATATGTAATCATTGGATTTATTAATTTCAATATGTTTAAGAAAAGTTTTACCTTGCAGTCTGTGTATTTACATAACGAATATTATGGCTTTCTGGTATTTTACATCTGTACTTTAACATAATAATATGATATTAATATTGTAGAAAATGTATTTACTTAAATGGAAGTGTTCTTGTACTTTTAAAATGGTATCATTTGAAATAAAAAATAACTCATGTATAGTATTGTTCTTTTCTTAATCCCAAGTGCTAAAAGATGTACGTGTAAATGTAAATGTGTAAAATTTCCGTTTTAACCAAAAGAAGTATTTAGTATTTATCGAAAATATAAAAAATGTATTTTTAGCAATGTTGATTAAAAAGCACTTCTTACCTATTTTTTTTTAAGGAATATTTTTAAAATTGTATACTTGATTCCTAATACACCTAATCACATAAGATTAAATTGATGATGAAATTGACTATCCTCCTTGATAGTAAAATATATTTTAATGTAAATAACAAAGAATAAAGCACTTTAACTACTTAAATGTTTTATTTTATAATTCAATGCCTGAACTTGTAATTAGCATAAAGACCGAGTGCTAATGTCCTTTTATGTAAACTTACATTGTGTTAAATTCTATCAATATAACCTCACTGGTATGCAGGCTGGTAATAAACAAACGAGACCCCTTCATTAAAACCTCATATTATGTACTTATGATTTAAATAGTTGTTGTATAGTTAGAATCAAGTAAAAGTTTTTATATGTTCTGGAGACCAAATCCATTGTGATAATGAAATTGCAAATATTTATAAAGATAGCTTTTAATTCACATTTAATTTTTAGAAACTCGCTGCTGCAGTCTTCATAATGATATTTTATTTTCACACATTTTCACCCAGTATTTACTGCATGAAGACAGAATATAATATATGTACTTTCTAAGACAAAATTAGATAGTTGACGTAAATTTGGTAAGTATTGCATTACTTTGATATATAAAAATAAGGACCTTTATTCAGGTCATAAAAAATATGACACTAAACCATTCAGACATTATAAACTCTGGTATAACAATTTGCAGCGTATATGTAGATACTCGGGTATACATATGTGGACAGGGTGACTATTCATCTAAAGTTTCAACTGACACCACTCCCTTACTTTTTACCCAGTTGTCAACGTTTTTATACACTGTAAGTTTTTTTGTTTTGTTGTCAGAATCAGGATCAACATGAATGAACAAGTTTTAATAACCTAGTAATATTTCATCAGAAAGAAGAATTTTTTATAGATAACTTTTTTTTTGTATAATTAAAAAAAATGTCTCATATGTACAGAAGTTAATTAAACACCCTGTATATAAATGCTCTAAAACTGTTACTAAATTTCTTTACATTGTCCATGTTCTGTGATGTCAATAGATAGAATATACATTTTGGGTGCTAAATAACCAGTGATTCTAATATTAATATTTCAAAGATTTTAATTTTTTTTTAGTTTGGAGGTTTTGTAGACAAACACAGGAGTAGACAAGGCATAAAGCGAACATTAAAAAGCTTGTGAGAATAACATAAGTTTACAGTTCCTCTTTTTAGTAGTGCATTGTATTCTTGTAAAAGTCACACCATTATACCATATCTTATGAGGGACTCTACCATACATCGAGTTTTAATACAATTCATGAAATGGTTTTTTTAAATTTATATTATAATAAAACTTTCGATATAGGATATTGCAAAAAATATCCAAACCAGCATAAACGATAACATTACAAATTGAATACAGTTGATTGAAATTTTCAATAAACAACTTGAAACAGTAATTGTGTGTGTTGTTTTTTTTAAACTACTGAAATGTTTCTTTGAAGCATGAAGGTAGGTTTTTTTGTTCAGAAAGTACTTGGCAAACTGTTAAATAAGCTAAATTTTTAAAATGTAAAATTTAATTTTAATCTGATTGATGTAAGTAGGGATCGAGTACACTATGGATTAAGGAAAAAGAGCAACAAAAAATTAGATAAAAAAAACTAATGTAAAATAAATTACAAATATTTTAATATTATAGAAACGAAACTACAATGCACTGAAATTAAATTATAGAAGTAATGACCATATATGATTTAATTTTAATAAAAACTAATGTAGCACTTCCTCCCTTTTCTGTAATATTTCCATTTCTTATTATTGTTACAGTCATTCATCAGTGGAACAGATAAGTTTTTATTTTCTACTCCATATTTAATTCCTTTTTGCTACTTGTTCGCTCAAACTTTAGTGACATCATTTCCATGGCAAGATCTGTCTGATCTTGGTCCTAAAGAACAAAGTAAAAAATACAGATATATACATAAGCAATTATTTAAGGAGAAAAACCCCTGCTCCTCCTCCTCCTCACAATGAGTGCATCTACTCCTCCTCCTCTTCCCTAATATTGAAAATTATTGAAACGACTTCGTTAATTTAGCCTCGCTGCAGAAGGTTATCCCCGCTGTTAAAATAGTAGCCTAGCGGAAACATTAAATATAAAGAATGACCACCAAAGCTAAAACAATTTTTAACATGGATATTGACAGTTTAGAAATACAATATAATTTTAAAGTTATGTTATAATAAGTTTAAATAAAACAGTTAATACATAAAGCTAATATTATTTTTCTTCATTCATAAAAAAGTTATCAAACAAGTATAAAACGTTTGAAAGTGCACACATATATAATGATTTGGAGGCCATTAAAAAAATTGTTTGTTACTCAATAATTGGCTTTTTTGATACTTTTTTATACATTCAGCTTTATCCTGGATGTCCATAAGTTCCAGTATATACAAATAATATTTCATTAACCAAATAGCTTGCTTATGTTGTTGCAAAAGAAATATCAATGGAAAAGGTTGTTTAAAAATATGTTTACTTGTCAATATCTCAAGTAAGCTGTTTAGTCTTTAGGTATACATTTATTTTTTGTCCTTAAAACCTTGAATGTCTAATACTAGCTTCATAGTTTTTATGTAGAAAATTTACTAAAAATAAATGTTTTTTTGAAGTAATCTTCAATATCCTTTTTGAGTTTGCTTAATTTTCTGATAAAAGTAAATTTTATCTCTGCTGAATTTTGTAAAAAAAACATTATCAGTTAAACACGTTTTTAGAAAACCAAAACAAAAACCAATTTTTTGTTATTTGCAAGTTATATTTAGGAATTAAATATAATTTTTAAAGTTATATTATAATTTAATTTTAAATATAATAAATTAAATTTTCAAATAAAACATCATGTAATATTAGACAATACGCTGTTGTGTCTTTTTCATTCTTTATTTAAAAAAATTTCTACTCTCATTAGAATAGGTCCTGCTTGCAAACATTCTTTTTGATAATGATTTAATGTATAAAAACATTTCCTTTAATATGAGTGAATCAAATAATGGTTCTTCTGTTTTTCAATAAGTATTGGCTTTTTTGAATACTTTCTTATACAGATAGCGAATTTATTTTTCCTCATATCTAGTAATGAGATCATTATAAGGATAATTTTTTGAATTATATTTGAAAATTGATGCAGTCTGTATTATTAAATTTACTCATATATATTTTCTTATTCCATTTTTCTTGTTGAAATGCAAGTATAACATGACGGGGGGTTTCAACTCTGGTTGAGGTTTTAACTGGCCAATTGTGTTGAAAATATAGTTTTTAATAGTTTGGATACTCAATTAATTCCCAACTTCTAAACGCTATTATTAAATCAGTATTTTTGTATATAATTTTTGTTAGTGATAGTTCTTGCGGAATTTTTACTGATATATGAGGTATATTCCATGTAAGTTTGTTAAGAGTAATTTTTAGATTTTCCTTTCATCTGTGGTTGAAATGGCATTGTTATCGTTTTTTTTAAATGTGTTCAGATTATTCTGGTGCGTTTAGATTGACAAACAAAAATCTTTTTTGGCTTTTTCGCAACTGAATAAAAATATTTAACTTTAAATTAATTGAAGCAGATATTTAATATATTTACATACCTCAACATGTAGACTAGTCTGTCTAATCATAATATAAATAATATTATTTAAGCAAGCATAAGAAATTATATCATTTACCTTAAGTTTTTATAGACACATAGTAGTTGTACAAATACTTTCATCCTATCGGGACTCGTCAGTGAATCTGAACACATTTAAAAATAACGTTATAGATTTTTGCAAACTATAATTTTTTTCATATCTAGGTTACATGTCAAACAAACTGACACATTTTTAAATTTTGAAATCAATTCTTTTCTATTATTTAATGTTTTTTCTTAAATCGGCGCTTGTCAGTCCCGATAGGATGAAAGTATTTGGCATCGTTATGTGTGTTATTATCCCTAACAAGTATGAGCTCTTGTTTCGAATTTAGTATTACTTTTTTATAGTCTTCGAATAATCTCATGAAAATTTTAAGGGGTATGCAAACATTAAAAAATCCTGTTTTTTCATCGACGATTGTTGTTGTCGTAATCGGACCTTTTGAAGAGTTTTAACAGGATGCCAGCCTGCATTTCGTAGTTTAGCTGACTCGTTTTCATTGAAAGATAACCTTTTAGAGATGATGTGATACCAACATTTCTAACCGAATCTATAGTGACACCATTTAATTGATATCTTATCTTTAAAAAGAAAGGCAATTCCATTATTTATTAAACCCAACGTTTTAGAAACTGTTTCGTCCTCTCTAGTTAACTTTCCTTCTATGTGAAGAAAACTCTCACAAGGAAGGGTGTATTTTTCAATTTCATGGACGGGAATTATTATCTCATCATTATTTCCTAATTTGGCGGGTAAATAAGGTTTATAAGAATGAATTTCCGAATAAGTGATGGAATTATCAATTAAAAGCTTTTCTGTAACATTAAGTATATTAATATTAAAAGTTTTAGTCCTAGAGAGTCCAGAAACTTTTTATTAGCAGTTGTTAGCTCTTTAACGTTAACACGTCCACTTATGTTTTTCTTGACTAATTCATGCCTATTATATGTTTTTTGAGCAATTTTATTTGGAATACTAAAATTTCTGTTGTATAATACAACCATTTTTAATCTAGTTTTTTAATGTGCAGTCTAAGTGCAACTGTTTCGTCCTGGAAATTCACTATTTCCCCATTTTGATCTAATATTTTTATAGTAATTTTGTCTATCACTTTTACGGTTACAGAAAAATATATAATATTTTGTGGACTTTCAATTATTTTAAATTCAGGAGAGACGTTTGGAAAAAATTGATGAACAATGTTCATATTATGGGTGTTCTGTTCAAGTAGGAACCTTCAGCAATACTGCAGTCGATACATAGTGAATTAACTTTATTCCTGCAGGAACATCTGAATGTTTACTCTTTCCATCACCTCTGATAACCTGATCTTTAAATCCTATACTACCCTCTTTAAATGTGATATTTGTAGAATACTTAATTACCGATTGTAGAGTATTATTATTTGCAAATAAATGAAACAAAATCCTATTTTATCAAATTCTTATATTAAATATTTATTAATATCTTGAATTTCATAGGTTTCGGGAGGGATTTCAATAAAATTGTTACCATCCCCATAGAAAAATTTATTATTTTTTTCATCAATATTTGGAATAGCATTAAAAGTTTCAAAATTAGTTAAACATATAACATATACTGGGCCAACATCTAAATAAATTGGAGGGCTAAAATCCGCATGCAACGTTGCTCCTTGAGCAGAGAGCGCTATTGTGAACGACATTCTAACGTATTGTCTTCTTAAATGATTCTAAGATTATCTATTGTGCGTTTTTATGAAGAAATGTTAAACAAAGTTGACCACAATTTGAACAATTGTAAGACTGGTAAGAGTTATGATTGTATATAATTTTCTTTTTGCTGTCATCGCTAAAAAAATAGGTTATAATCTCTAAAGGGGGCCTTAAATTGCCGAAACTAGGAAAATAATTGATAATTTTATCATTTTTAATATAAGCAGTCCAATGGGTACCTACTCCATTACTATTATCTAAATTTATAATGCCAGTTTCATATTTACTGATAATGTTTGGCATATTATTACGCATAAATACACCACGAAAATTTCGAATTTGTAATTTTTTGACATATTTTCTTAAATCAATGTTAGTTAGTGGTTTGCGAGGCAGTATCTTTAACAGTTTTTTGTTTTAAATATAATCCACACCCTTGTTTATATGGACGCAAAAATAAACCTTTCCCAATAGATAATTGCTCCATAACTTTATTGTCTTTTTTTTCTTCAAGTTTATTTTTAGCGCTTCTCCCCAAATTAACGACTGAAGCAAGTCCAGCAGCCCCACCATTAAGTGCTTCTAAAGCAGATAATCCTGCAAAAAGGGGGATTAATGATAAAACTTCGGATTTGGAATTGGGATAATTCGATTTGTGGGATTTTTAACTCTTCCTTTATAATTGCTGATTAAAGACAACGCATCTTGAGCTGCAATACGTAAATTTTTATATTTTTTTCCGATTATTCCTTTCTTTGCTTTTCGAACTGCAGACTGAAAAGAAAATTTTGATTGAACCTTTTTTCCTTTTTTTTACTTTATTCCCCTTTCTTTTCGTATTCCCATTCCCAATTTTGATTTAGCTTTTATAATTCCAGTTATTCCTAAAGCAACAATCTTTTCACCGATTGGTGCCTCAGGTGACATGAATATTTCAAATGCCCTTCGTTGCGACGTTTTAAATCAGAAAATTTATAGTAATCAATATCGTCTTGTTTGCAAGTTTCGTCTAAAGGAGTTTTGCTCTTATCTCCTCTAACAAGCCGTTTATCTAGTTTGGTTCCTGGACCACAATAATTGTATGATGGAATGTGTAATTCGAATGGTAACTTGTTAATTAAAGTGGTTAACGAACTACCTCTCTTCATGAGCTTTGGCCTCCTAATATGTTTACATCTACTTCGTCTTCCCATTTCATATATACTGAAGCTTAATTGAGGTTATATATTTAAATGAAAAACTTGAAGATATTTCTCAGATACACATTGATTTTCCTAAAATGTGGTTAGAAAAACAATCTTTCTCGTTGCCAGTCAAAAATCATGATGTCAACTTAAATAATTTTAAAAAGCATGGAAAGTTATTGCTTTTTAAAATTATAAAGAGATAAAAAGAGCTTAATTGTAGGACCTTCTGGTTCAGGAAAAACCAATGTGGTTGTTGCTCTTTTAATATAAGAAAATGGTTTACGTTTTGAAAATGTATATATTTTTTCAAAATCCTCGTACCAAACGGAATATGAGTTTTTAAGAAACGTAATGCAGACTATTAAAGAAATAGGATATTTTAAGACATTGTGTTACCTGTAATCAAAGTATTATGCGAGATTACTTTTCCTTTGGGCGACATAAAAACACCGATTGCTTTTATTTGTGTCAAACCTATTCTTCAATTCCAAAACAACTAATTAGAGATAATGCAAATTTATTAATTTTATTCAGACAAGATGGTACGAATTTAAAACATGTTTATGATGATCATGTCGTCTCAGATATGTCATTGTCGAAATTTTCATTCAATGTGTTGGAAATCTAACTATGATTTTTTAGTTATTGAAAAGGATTGCTGTTTAAAATCTGGGAGATATCGAAAAGGATTTGAAAGTTTTATACATCTTTAAAACATATATAATATCTAACCTTTACAATCGACTTTAGTATATGACTCGTCATATTTTGCAAAGGAGCTGGTAGAAGCTCGAAAAGTTGTTAAATGAAAATATTAAGCACTAAAACCAGATTTAGCAGAGAGTAAAGTTCGACAAGAAAAAGAATTAAAACAAATAACTGAACCTTTGCAAGAATTACTTAAAACAATAAAAACCGAACCCTTGGTAAAACTAGAACTTACTTCACCATAACTCCAGAAACCGGCAAACGTAGTTTTTCAACTACAAAAAAAAGAACTGGAAGAAGACAAACGAATATTTCTAATAAATATCTTCCTCATGATATTCCATCATTTCTACAAGATAAAGACATTTTTCAAAATTATAGTGAAGATGTGTTCTTAGATGAACCAACTGGTACTCAACCCAGTCGTCCATCCGAATCATCTTTTATTGAACCCACGGCAGCAGATATAAGACAGGAAATGCTTGAATTAACTGAAAGAGGTGACGTTTACGATACGTATCTCGAAGTGTATCACCCACTTGTAAGATCATTTGTTGATGATTCGAACTAGATCATACACATGGTTTTGTTCACGACCCTTTACTAAAAAAATGGAAAATCGCAAATTCTACTGTTGAGTTTAAAGATGAAAACTTAAAACTTAAAGATCTAATTTATAAGGGAACTACTGGGTTGTACGAATTACTTTTTTTTAAACATCCTAAAGGTTACAAACCTCATGATGTAGAAAAGTATATGGACATATTAAAACGAATAAATGCTTACAAAAGAAATTATGACCCCAACGAGCAAGTTCAAGGGACCACAGATCCGAAATACATAACGATAATTAAACCATACTTAATAGAAAAAAAAAAACATCATTAAACCTACAAGATCTTCTGCATCTAGCATTTCAAGTATCTCTAGTTTCAGTATTTTAAGCAAGTTAAGACCTCCTCAAAGACTACGATCCTCGTCATCAAAAAAAGGTGGAGCAATGTTACACTTATCTAACAAAAAAATTGACTACATTTATTTTGATAATATTACTGAAATAGTTGAAAGATTGAAACTACTTGTATCATCGCAAATGGCAGATCATATAGGTCATCAAAATGAAATTGTGTCAATTTTAGAAGAACTTAGGGAGGCAAAAGTAATTAAATAAAAACAATGTATTGCAACAAAATATTTATTCCTCATAGGACTTTCATGCCAATATGTCGATTGACAAATTTGGATCACATATATTAGATAGAGATAAAAATAAATTAAATATAAATGCTTCTTTTCAAATTTTAAACGTTGTCAACATCGCCAAAACAAATTTGTTTTATAAAATTATTATGCCCTTTATTGGAACCTATGATGCATCTAAAAGAAGTTATCAACTACTTCAAGATGGAAGATTAATATATATATTTCCATTTACTTCAGGTGAAATAATGTTGAGTTGAGTACCCCAAAGATGCGGTTTTATTAAAAATAAAGAACATTCCTATTCCATATGGAAAGCGAATATATATCAACCAGATAGATGCAATTAGTATTAATCCTCAAGACAGTGTAACTATACCAACTTTTTATTATGAATTAGTAATAAAATGTCCGATAATTATTGAAACTTAATCATTGTCCAATTTCAGTCATGAGCAATAGAATTAAAGATGTTGTTAATGAACTTCATAGACCAAGTAGAAAAAAATATAGACGAAGAAGGGTTATTGTAAAAGGAATAAATGATCTATGGCAAGGTGATTTAAATGAAATGTTACCATACTGGAAATCAAATAAAGGATACAGATACATTCTTGTAGTTATCAATGTGTTTTCAAAATTTCTGTGGGTAGAACCAGTTAAATCAAAGTCTGTAAATGACGTAACTTTGGCGAAGCAAAAAGTATTACAGAGAGCAAAATATAAACCGAAAAATCTACAAACTGATATGGGAAAAGAGTTTTTTAAATAAAAATTTTAAAAATTTAATAGTTAAATTTAACATAAATCACTACAATACTTACTCAAACATGGAAGCTAGTGTCATGGAGAAAGTAAACAGAACCATAAAAACTCTAATGTAGAAAAAGTTTAGTTTACGTGGAAATTATAATTGGGTAGACATTTTACACGAAATTGTAAAAACCTATCATAATACAGTTCATTCCAGTACTGGCAAAAAAACCATCTGAAATCAATAAGAACAATGAAAAAGAAGTTCTGACAATATCTTATACATATAAGAAAACAATTGTTCTTAGAAAACCAAAATTTAAAATTGGTGACTATGTCCGAATTAGCAAACAAAGAGAAGCTTTTACAAAGGGTTACACTCCGAATTGGTCAAATAAAATTTTCAAATATGAAGTTACATTATCAAATCCTAGAATGTATTTAACTAAAGATGAAAACAATTTAGAAATTAAAGGAGGCTTTTATGAGGAGGAATTACAAAAGATCAAATATCCTGACGTGTACCTAGTTAAAAAAGTTTGAAGGCGAAAAGGAAATAAAGTTTTAGTAAAATGGTTAGGATTAGATAAAACTCAAAATTCTTGGATTCTTAAAAAAGATGTATTGTAATATATTTTTATATCTTTTTGATTTTTATATACAAATAAAAGATTAACAAGTACTTAATTGTTTTATTTCAAATATTTATTTAAATACATTAAATCATTCTTTATAAATTATATTTCTATGTTCTTTATCCAAAATATTGCTAATAATTTTTTCGTACTTCATAATCCTATTCTCAAATCGCATCCTGTCTAAATAAAACTTTTGATATTCACATATTTGAGCATACCTATATGCAAACTTCCACTTTACTAATAAATGAACTTTATTGTTAGCTTCATTAATATGCACTGATTTCTTCATAATATTTTCTTTTTACGGTATTTTTCTTTAGCTTATTTTCCAATTCGCATGAATGCATTAACATTTCTAACATTGTACTAACATTTTCACTGTTGGTGTTTTGGCTTGGATTAAGAACATTATATACATTCGTTAATATTGAAGTACTTATCGAATTCTTGGTTTTTAAGTATTTTAAGCCTATATTCAACAAGTTCTTGCAGTTCCCATAATTTATCCATAGAATCACACGCAAGACAAACATAAACTCCGCCCAGTTTTTGAATTTTTATAATAGGAGTAGAATTAATTTTTCCAAAATATAAAGTATGTCACCAATAATAACCGGAAACGAGTCACTTCCTGGCGCATACAAATAACTTGTTATAACTCCCTGATATATCGGTAACTTCTTCCAATCTTCTTCATTAGAACTAATAAAAAATCCATTTTGACGTCCTATTTGAATTGTTGGTGAAAAATCATCTAATCGCAATCCAACACGAAGAAACTTTGAGGCACAATTGCTCAGATACTAAATTTTTAAAATTAATAAGTTTTTCAGTTAATTTTTTGCAATCTTCGCTTTCACTGTTCATTTTAGAATTTAACTAATATACACTTGCTTGGGTAGTTTTACTGAACATTGTGGTTGCTATATTTAAATACTTATTAAAACATCTCTCGGTTTTATATCAATTCTCCCACTACTCTACATTAGAATTCAAGGCTTTTTAAAAATGTTTCATATACAAAGAACTTGAAAATAATAGTATTTTAATTTAATTTATATCAGTAATAAATACACCCCCACAGAAGTTAATATTAAAAATACCAATAAAATTATTATAACTTATAATATGTATGACATGCCAAAATCGGAGTTTCTACTATGAAAATGAGTAGAATTATAATTAAATTCGCATGAAGTGTTTTCTACATATTTTTGAATCCAGTTAGTGTCAAAAATCGTATTATTATGATAATAATATAAAATTTTGAAAAATTACTGTCTTTATGAGCTTGTTTTATCTGGTAAGAAAAAACTACTGTACTATTGTTAATTTTTTCAGTTTTCATGAAATCGCAAGATTCGGGCCATACTGTTTCAATGTTTATTTTAAAACATATTTCACTTTTTAGCACTTTAGATGGATGGTAAACAAACATGGAGTTTGGTACAATAGCGTATAGTAAAATATGGGTATGCATAATAAAACGAACTGGAATAAATAAAGGCAATGTGTTTAATATAATACCAAGAAGAGAATGGTTATAATACAAGAAGTAAATTTAAATACTTTTGCAAAAAATTTCAATAATTCAAAATACATTTTACATTTTTACATTTCAAATAATGACTAATAACTATTTTTGGAAAACAAATAATTATAGAGAAAAATATTAGTATTGACAATTTTTATTTACACACTTTAATAAATAAACCACAAAATGGTAAAAATACAGAAAAAGAGAGATACATTAAATAATGAAATTAATTGTCATAAAATCTATTATTTACCTTTTAAACATATAAAATCATTTTATAACTAATAAATTTCATTATCATTATATGAAGTGTAGTAAAATCCTGCTCTTGCTAAGACTTCAGGTTTCAATTTTCCCTTCCAATTTTTAAATGAGGAAAGTCGTTTTTCATAATTTATTTAGAAATTGTTGTACGTTTAAGAATTAATTAATAAAGTTAAATAAACAACTGAAAACTGATATTTAATATAACCTGTAACCTTGAAAATTAAAAGAGGAAGGGAAAATTGAATTTACAAGTTTGAAAGGTCTTCATGGTTCATTGACCATTCGTAAAAAGGAATATTCTGGTTACCCCACGCAAGTGTGTCGAAGCTGTTAGGAATTTTAAATCATTTATCATCAGAAGAACTTAAGGCCAATTTACTTACTAATTCGATGTAAATTGTATGTAAACGAGATTTAAACAAATACATTGTACAGAAGGTTTTTGAGTTGTTTTCAACATCTTTATAATGAACAAAATCTAATTGTTTTTAAATACTACTGGTTTTAATTCCCTTGGCCTTCTTAAGAGTATCACTCTCCGTTTTGACACAATATGCTTTGGCTGAAGTGCCGTAAAACACTTTATGGGTTCACCAGCATATTTATCTTTAAACTTTCCAGATTTGGTTATTGGCATTTCATGAATATTATTTGGTTTATAATTTGATGTGTCAAATTTTTCTATATTACGTTTTAAATCTTCATACCCATTTTGCGTTTGTATTTCTAATATGAAAGAGTCTGTGTCAGTGTACAAAATTTTAACTTTATCTTCATAAAGAGGCTTCAAAAAGTTATAAAAAAAATTATACATTACAGTTTTTGAAACATCTTTCTGCGCCATCTTTTCTGTGATTTTTTGACCACTGTGTAACTAACCTTATGTCAATTCTTTTATCGACATTCTACATAGTTTTTCCATATATACTGTTATTTGCTAATTTATAATTATTTTTATCAAATTTATTTTTAGACTCATTATGTAGTTTTGTATTCAAGTCAATATACGGTTTTAATCGTGGTGACTGAGTAAACCCTAAAACTCTATGTACCCCAGTTAATTTCAATCCATGTTCAATGCACTGTTTTAAAAGTGTATAATGAATTACATATTTTACTTTATCTTTTAAATTTGGTAATAACTTTGTGCAATTAGAATTGGGGGTTTTCAGGACAAAAAGGAAAGTCATTATGAGCATCATGTAAGTCCGTGGGATACTCCAAATCAACTTCAAGGACATAGCCTTACTCAGAAGAGTCGGAAAAGTTTGTAATATCTAAATTGTCTATTTCTGAAAGTCGTATGAAATTTTTTTATGGAAGATATTGAGACATTGCGTATCCATAAAGATTGGTAGCATCGAGGTACATAATACAATTAGTAGGTTTTAAAGGAGCAAAATCAGAAAGAAATAAATTATTGGCAACGGCTTTTCTACATGCGCAAATACTAACACAACCTCGCACACTACTTTAAAAAAAATGTAACATATCAGCGACCGTCAAAAGTTCTAATTGAACACCTGTATAGCGTAAACAGGAATCAAAACTCAAACCGGGAAATGTATAATAACGTGCCGGGTCTAATTTATAGGAGTTCAGAGAAGTTTTTCTAAAATTTTGAAAAATATCTGCTAAAAGTAAAACATCTGATTTTAGGTAAATATCAGAATAATCACCTAGGGTGTTACAGTTAAATAATTTCCACACTTTTATTGCCCTTTCATATTCTTCTTTACTAACATGTTCATTCGTCAAGTCATTATAAAATTCCTCTTGTTTAGGTAATGCGGTTTTATTTAACTTTGTAAGGTCTTTAATGTAAATCTACGGAAATACCCCCCTTTAGTCGAATATGTTTAAATTTTTCAGTATCAGTAAGATATTTATGAACTTCTTTACACTGATTTTCACTTATCTTTTCAGACAATTTTGCAAGGGAATAAGGTAAAAATGGAAAAGAATCAATAAATCTTAAATGTATATACTTTCTTTTTTTTTAATCCCAATTTTCGGTCATAATAATTGTCTACTTCTATATGTTTCGGAAAGGAAATATATTTTTCTTTGTTTTGGGCTATTACCGACAATTTCTCTTGACTTGACTCTGAACATTTTAAGTAATATGCAAATGAATAAGGGACATGCTCAAATTTTTTTACAGTGTAAGTTTTATCTAAACCTAACTCTACATCATCGGTGCTATCAACAGGTTTAAGTACACATTCAAAATCGGTATATATGACAAAAGAAACTTTCATTTGATTTTGAATATTTTGAAATTTAAGAATGTGTCCCGGTACGTTTTTCCCAAATTTGTCTTCTTTGTAATCTTTTGATGGAAATTTATTCTTACAAAATCGCAGTCAAAAGTATTATGTCTAGTTAAATATTCTTCTGAACTAAAATACTGAAGACATCTATCACATAGATATTTTTTTCCATTATGTTTTGAAACTTGACTTGATATTAATCTACTTAAATTAGAAATATAACAATAGCGAAAATTCCCATCATCATCACTAATTAATAATAAATTAATATGGTTTGGTTTTTTAGATTTTGAATAATGTAGACGACCTATTACTTCATAATTAAACCTAAAGTTTTTTCTAATTTTTTCCAAAGAGAATAAATATTAATAGATATATTGTTCTGTCTTTTAAATTTTTCTACGTCCTTTAAAGCTATAGGAAAGTCAATACCTGAAGTATCCAAGATTGTTTCGAAGTGCGGATATGATTGGATTTAATATTCCAATCCAGTTGGAGGATACATTGCAGCTATCACACACCACGCCAAACAATAATGGTCCTGATTTCGAAGGGTAATAACAGCTCGCCTAAACTCGATTTTATTCCGGTAGTGGAATTTAGGAAGAAAAAGCAGTGGATTATATTTGTTGAAATTCATTTCTAAATGCAAAAGTTTCAAAAGAACCCAACCTGCAACAAAAAATTGTATTAGAATATATTAGATTTTTTATGATTTTTAATAAAATATAAAATGGTTTTAAAATATTTAAAAAATTACCTGAATCTTTTTCTGCTAAATCATCAGCTTTTCGGTCTATTATTTCACACATTTCGTTGATGTTCGATATAATATCTGAACTGGTACAAATAACTTTAGAAGTATTGAATGACTTGATTGCGTGAACTCCGTTATTAGGATTGAAGTAAATGCCAAATAATTTTATATTTAATTTTAAGCATGTATGTGTTTCAAGGAATTTTTTTATTAAGCTTTTAATTTTGTCTGATATATCCATGAAAAACAGTTGAACGTTTACATATAAGGCTTCTGCTAAAATTCTGTATGATATGATTCTTTTATCAAAAGCGGATTTAATAATTTCTTTCTTCGGCACTTAAAGCTATGTTATTCTTATGTATATTGGTTCGAAGGTGGCTACCCCATAGTGATGTTCTAATAGAATTCTTACAATGTTCACAATATTTGTTGCTTTATAAAACAAGAGCATTCTCTAAATAACTTAAAATTATAATAAAAAACACCAAGTAAATTTAAAATACGTTTACAGCGCAAAAATAAAAGACTTCTACAGTGACATAGAAATAGATTTAAAATAGTGAGGTCACTGCTGTCAATATCACGTCTTAAAATGACTCTAAAACTGCAAATCGTAACTTAAATTAACATGTAAAATAGGTGAATTTGCGATAGTAATAGCATACTTATATTTAACAAAATGAATATCAATAAAATGTCGTCACTTTAACTGAAAACACTCTGTATTGAGTATAGAAAAATTTTACAAGTTAAATATATAAAATAAAGTAATAGGTATTATGAGTTTTGAAAACAATGTATTGATTTGCGTTGCCAGGCGTAAAAAAATGTAGAATATACTATAAAAAATAAACTCTTACCTTCTTTCTTTTTCAATCCTGGCTCCGATGAATTTTCTAAAACTTCTAGTTGTTGTTTGCCCCTTGCTGATATTTTTACACACTTAGTTTTTATGCGACGATTTAAATTGTCTCTTCTAGTAAAAAATTTGTCACAGTTTAAACATTTAAGATTCATTTTGGGCTAAAGTAAAAAAAAATGTGCATTAACTACTTCTCTTGGTGGGAAGCAGTCATTAAGTTTCTTACGTACTGAGTTACTGTAGTAACAAAGCTTAAATAGGATTTTAAAAAAGGTTATAGGGGAGATGGGGCGATAAAAAAAATTTTTGTATATTTTTTAATCCATAGAATCTGCCCACCCATCAAATATACACTTAATTCTACTCCAAATTTCCTCTTGTTCTTTATCGATGGAATTATTTTTTAACTGGGAGTCAAACAAGTTGTTTAAACAAAAGCTCAAAGATTTTAATTTTGACAAATTAATCCGTGATTCCCTACTTTTAGTTTTCTTTTGAATGCCAAAAGAATTTTTTTGACGCATCGTATGTCTGTTTGCGTCGAATTTGTCCTATGAAAATAAAATTGCTCAAGTGTTTTTGGTTCTGGAGAACATAGTTGCAAATTTGTATTTTCATTGGGCGTAAATTCTGTACGCTATACTGGGGCCCAGGGAGAAAAATTGGACTTCTCTGCTTGCAAGTGATATCACTATCAGAATCAGATAAAACAGAAGGGGAATTCGGAGGTGAATTTTAAAAATGTCATTGATTCGAGCAACTGAGAAATCCGAACCAGAAGGTGACCTATTATCACAGAAAGTGGGTTCTTTAGAACAATTGTTGGTCAAAGGGTCAACAGAAAATTTGGAATTTGAAACATTTTCGTCAACGTTTAAATATTGCAAATTGTTAACGCAAGGTATGGTATCAATATTAAAATGAAAATCTTCTGAATTTGAACTGTCGTGATTGTGGGCCGAAAAAATAACTAAATAGTCTTTCGATTTTGTCATGTCTTCTAAATTTTGTGAGTGAACCTCTAAAGGTTCGTTTCCATTAAATTGTAATATATCTAAATCAGAACTAGTTTCTAAGAGATTCTCAATCGGTTCCCAGTTGCTTAATCCCTCAGTTAAAAATTCTGGTTTAAATACAACGCCTGCTAAATTTGATTTAGAATTTTGAGAAGAGATATTGCATGATTTTTTTGAAGATCCTATACCCAAGTAATCTTTAAATTTAGACATTTCTTCTAAAATTTCGTCAGTTGGTTCGTCAATACGATTAGAATTATTATCCTTTAAAATATTAATTAACTCTTGGGTCAGGATATTATTAGAATTAGTTGTTTGCAAGTTCTCTTCAACAATATTTTTTTTATTTATAGAATTAAGTTGTAAACGAGCATTATTTTCTACCATACCTGGCACCATGTCCCTGAAAGATCGGCTCCTTTGGCTTAAATTATCGCTTGAATTTAGAATTGCAGGAACATACACATTTTGCAAAATTTGAACTTTTTTACCCTCCATTTTTGTAAATTTGTAAAAATGTAAAAATAAAATTATATGAAACGGAACGGAAAGAACGGGAACTCGACAAATACGTGTTACGACGTTAAACGAAACTTAAGAACTGCTTAACTAAAAGCATAAGACGGTCGAGTTTATAAAGAGAAATCGAAGGTTTCTAGACTGGTTTATTAAAGGTCAATGCTATGGTCCACATGCAACTCTCTAAACATGACCTCGTTCACATGTCCCCTTTCCCCTTTCCCTCCCCGTCCCCCTCCCCTTCCCTCCTCCTCACTAATTAATTAACCCCTTCCCCCTCACTCCCCTTTCCTACCCTCCTCAATGACTTTCGTTTCCCCTTTACCCAAAATTTCTTAACATGGTGTGGTATAAATTCATTTTAATTCCCACATTTTTTAAAATAGTGATATATTTTAACCAACCGTTAACCAGAAAGTATATTAAAATGAATCGCGAATAGCAAAATAATTTTTGGCATAGTAGACTCATTCGCATTGTTGGAAATAACATAAGAATAGTGTAGCAACCACCCCCGGAAAAACCTGTGGAACAGCCTCAGGGTAATCAACAAGGGCGTCTTCAGGAGTGGCATCATGAACGAAGACGTCCTATTCGTTTGCTCAGAAATTCTTCACCACAATTTCCACCCCCGTTTCCACTACAACATGCGGGGCTAGGACCGGAGCAGGTAGATAAAGAACAGCATCACCCTGAACAAAGAAGGCGTCGGCGTCGTCTGGAACGGCGGCGGGAACAAAGACCCCCTATCTAATTGCGGAGGCCTCAGTGGGTAGGCCGAAATTCTCCGCCACGAACTCCACCGGAGCAAGTGGGTGAAATTTCTTCAACCACTGGGCCTGACATTCCTCTTATGAGTCAGGAAAAAATATTCGAGGGTCCAATAATGGTGGCAGAAATTTCTCAGAGTGGTGTAAGTTAAGTAAAATATTAATCTTAAAAATTTATATTAAGATTTTTTGAAGAATTTTTAATTATTTTTGTGTCTTTCAGAACAATCGGACTATGACGAATAATGCTGCACTATACCCGTAGAAAGAGTGTTTGAGTGTACTGTTTAGTGTATATAGAAACAGAAAATTAGGGACAGTGTTAGTTAAATTATTAGAGTGCTTAGAGATAATAGAAAAAATAGTGAAAACGATTTTTTAGAGAAAATTAAATTATTACAAAAATCATTTTATGGAATCTGCATATATCTAGTCAACCGTAAGTAATAATATTTTCGTAAAGTTTTTATTATTAATTGACTGCTTAAACAAAAATGTACACATTTTTTTTTATTTGCACATGTAATATTTGTGGCAAATTTTGCTTTGTTTATTTTACATACCTAACATGTTTATTGTATATAGGAACAAAAACATTTAGTTGCATTACATATTTAGAAAATTAGGATCAGTCTGTTAAACTATTAAAATACTTAAAAACTAAATCATATTAAAAATTTGCTTCAATTAATTTAAAGTTAAATATTTTTATTCAGTTGCGAAAAAGCCAAAAAAGATTTTCACCATATTATTGGTCATAGCTTAAAGAAATAACCTTCGGCGACAAGGCTAAGTTAACGAACTCGATTAAATAGTTTTCAATATTAGAGAGGAGGAGGAATAGATATAATTTTAAAATGATCCTTCCTCCTTAAATAACTACTTACATATGTACATGAATATATAATAAAGCTGTACACAGGGGAAGCAAGCTGAAGCTGATTCATTTAGAGTTGGTTGGATCAAGGCAAGTGGACCACTGATTCATAAAATTTCAAAAACAATAGTCTATTCAAATTTTCTGATTATTAGAATAATTTAAAAAAGTTCTAAACAAATATTAACTTTTCAGAAAATTCTTCAGAAAGCCTCACTCAGATAATAAAAGTGTACTGTTAAATAGTTGGTTAATGAAGCATAACATATTAATTACAATAATAATAATAAATAGTCAATTTCCAAAAAGGAACTTTTTTTAGACATTTAAAGAATGGCACATTTTAAAGCGTTTTCAACTTTTGTGCTCTTTCTTTTAAAACTCGTGTAAAAATAAAATAAATGAACATAACTGCCATTTTTTAAGAGCTGAAGAAACCAGCTTTGAAATTCAAAAAATGACAACCAAAGCCCAGAAGAATTTTGTCCCAAGTTTGACCAATTATTGAGTGATTTGTAAACATTTATTTTAAATAACTCAACTCGTAATTCTTACTTTAAGTCACTGTTATTTTTTAACACAAGTTTAAATATTAAAATCAACAAGTAGAAATGTTTACCTAAGTGCTTAATTAATTTTCCTAACTTATCACTAATAAGAGACTATTATATGTTTCTAATAAATGACAGTGAGCAGTCCAAAAAAGGTTTTTTGCACTAATTTGAACGAGTCCAAATCATTGAGAAAACCTGACCAGAACTTGGGGCAACTAAAGCTTGATAAGCTAAAGCCTGAGCAGTACTCGGGGAACTTAAAAAAATGTATGCAAATTGATATGCCCGAGAGTGGAGAAAATAATATTATTTTATTGTATTTATTTATTTTTATTTATTATAATATTTATTTTCTTTATGGGCTGATTATATTTAGGTAATACTATATAATAATAAATATAAAATACTGAGTAAATAACATGAAATTAATATTAACTTCTGCCCCTCTGGTATTTTAATTTTGTTTTATCTTTTATTAATAATTAGATAAGACTAATAGGGAAAAAACAAATTTCAACACAAGATTTGAATATCATTTTGAGAGCCACTTTTCAAAATTTCTCCATATCCTCAAGGAGGTTAAGAAGTAGGATAAACTAAATCTAAGTTTTCTTAAAATTGAATCATTTATTAACATAATGCTATTTATTATGGTAAAATGTCTATTTGATCTACACTACTCATTATTACTAAAATATACAAGCAATTCTGATTATAGTAATTTCAATTTTAATTTTCAGATTCAACCACCTTCTTTTTGATGAGCTAATTTGCTTCAGTAATCCACTCATAATTTTCTACCCAAAACTTGTTTTTGTTTTGTTCTTGCCTAAGATTCATAATGATTTTCCATCATATGCAGTGATAGAATCCCAGTTCGAATAATCAACATTTATTAGTTTACTTGAATTTGTACTAAAATTGCAAAAACATGTCATCAACAAGTAAAAAATTAAAATGTTCTAAAGCTAACATTAAGTTAGTATCATGCGAAACGTGAGAAAACATATAAAAAGAATCTAGATGAATTTACCTTCTTACTTAAAATCTCATTTAAAAGAGTCATATACTGATAATTCAGAGAACAACACAGACATAGCTTATTTTATTTACAATTCTGCCCATATGTAACAACTACCAACCAAGTCACATTGGTTCCGGCATTTTTTGCATAGTAAAACGTATTTACTAAAACCTAGCAATAAAATGCGTCGTAGTAGGTTGTTTAAATTAATTTTTTTATAAACTTATTAACTGATTACTATTTAAAGCGAATATTTAATCAAAATGTTATTTGACAGGTTGTTAAAAGTTTGGTTAGAATTAAAAAAACAGACGACAAAGTTGAAAACATACGACGTTGTCGGCTTGAGAATATTGTGCTGGTTCCTTTTACTTTATACAATTCCATTATGAAATAATTAAAGCATTGTGACTTTCAGCAGATTTATTTGTAATTATGTATTAGTTTTATAAAGGTATATTATTGAAAAAATTAGAAAATTCTAGGATTATATCACTAAATACGTGTCTCGCGCATAAGATTGCATGTATTTAAACGACATATGGCAAACTCGCGCCCGCGCATGCGCAGAACTGGAACTGGACCCCTCATATAATTGGGTCGCCTGAGGAACATCCGCTACCCATATTTCTAAACTAATACATATATGGTTGCATCCTATCTCTAGACGCTAGTATACAGACGTTGATCGTCACAAAGTGCGTGGGAGTAGGCGAAGGAGGCGTTTGCGAACTTAGACAAGAGCTAACAAATTCCACTGCTACAAGCGTTACCAATATACACTACCTAAATAGTCGGCTTTGCGCTGGCCCACAGCAAACTTACATATTATATTTGAATTATTTTACTTAAACTAAAACTTTTATCAAAACTATTTTACTTTAATATTTTGAACTACTTATTCATAAGCCTCACTCATACCAAGTTACATCCATATTTTCTATATTAATAATTATTTTATTATGTAATGACTATTAGTAGCTATCTATATCTGTCTATATTTGTAACTTAAGCATGGTACATAATACCACTTTAATTGATCCAATATATGTTTTATTTCAAGTAAAATATTTTTTTCTTTGAATTCTTACTTTTTACTTCCCTTTACAAGGCTTGAAAAATCACCATCCGATATTTTTTCAGAACTTTACGTTTCTGTGTCCCTAGGTGACGAAAAACATCTTTTTCCAATTCCATTTGTCTGACTGTTACTGTTAACTGCTAATCCGATAGACTTCAAATTTTAGTCAAAAATTAAGGGTCATATTGGTATGACCAAAATGGCGGTTTGGTAAAATTTTAAAAAAATTGTGAAATAAAAAAAAATTATTACTAAAAAACTACTTATTCAGTTTGCACAAAAATCAAGTATTACCAGAAAATCAAGTGGTAAAATTTTGGTAAGAATCCAAGATGGCGAAACAAAATAGCAGCTTAATAAAATATTTAAAAATTTAGCCTGAAAAAACTACTTAATGGATTGATTTTAAATTTTGTCCAATAAATAATCATGATATAGAGATGAAGTGGTAAAACTGTAGTATGAATTCAGGACAGCGGAACAAAAGCTCGGCTAAATAAAATGTTTTTATCGTGAAAAATTCACTAGGTTTTACATATCTTCACGTTTTAGTGTTCCTAGATTCCGAAACATATATATTTTTTTTTAATTCCGTCGGTCTGTCCGTATGTTTGTCAGTCTGTATATTTGCGGCATAGTTTAAAAACTGCTTACCCGATTGACTTTAAATTTTGATCAAACTTTAAGGGTCATATGGGGATGTCCTGGTAATATTTTGATAAAAATCTAGTATGGCGGAACAAGATGGCGGCCTAGTGAAATATTAAAAAAATATATTACTAAAAAACTAATTTATCCAGTTAACCTCAGATTTTGCGCAAAAATCAACTGTTATGTAGGAATGAACTGGTAACATTTTAATAGGAACCCGAGGTAGTAAAACACAATGGCGGTCTAATAAAATATTGAAAAAATCAGCCTGGAAAACTATTTATTAGATTAATTTCAAATTTGTGCTCTGTCTGTAAGTCTGGTATAGAGTTAACCTTCTAAAGTCGTGGTACGAAGTTAGGATGGCTAAATAAAATATTTAAGAAATCAACGTAAAAAATCTTATTCAATTCACTTTAAATTTTGAGGAAAGATTAAATGTGATATAGGGATATGGTGCCAGTTCAACGTGGCGTAACCCAATGCTGGTGTATGTAAATGTAAAAACTATTTATTGAATTTATTTTCAATTATACCCAAAAATCAAATATGGCATAGGTAGAAACTAATAGGTAAAATAAAATATGGTGGGACAAAACGGTGCCAAATATAAATATTTGAAAAAACAGGAAGTTTTATTAAATGACTATGTACCGAACTAAATTGGGTCTACACCTCACTAGTCCCAATAAAAAGACAGATTCATAACGATTCATAACTATAAAGAATCCAATAAAACCGTAGAAATATTTTTTGTAGAAAATTGTATGTACTTTAATTTTTGTATCTACACATGTTTGCAAAAACTGATCCAAAAGTCTCTGAAATCAGTCATATGACTGAGTTCTGCCCATGAAGACTTTTAATCAGAAGGTCGAGATCTATAGATAAATAGATTATATAGATAGATACATTTATTTGACAACGTTTCAAAATAAATGTTTTTCGCTGGTCATACAAAAAAAACTAAAAAATAGGTAACATGAATGATGTCAATAGTATGTCACAAACTAAACAGCAAAAGTACAAACGCATAACATATAGTTTACAAAGTTTAAGATAAGAGTAAAAAAAATATATTTATAAGCAGACAATTGTTCAGTTCAAGGTTGACGCCTACATATATTCGCTGACTGAATAAAAATAATTCTTTAATAGTATTTTTTAAATTTTGGTTTTAAACTGAGAATAGTTTAGACACTTGACTGTGTTGTGGAGCTTTTCATAAATGGATATATCCACAGAGTTTCGTGATGCACTCGCAAGGCGATGCCTCAGAACCAATCTAACGAGTCAGACGATCTAGTTTTCAGTGGCCCTGATTGCGTGCTTTTGTGCAACAAAGGCTTTGTGACTTTTAGATGACTCACCCCAGATGAAACTTCCATAGCTCAATAAATAGTAGACATTTGCGAAATACACCTTTAGCAATATTTCTATAAATGTTTAACCATTTAGTCTCAAACAAATATTGTCTATGTGTGGATACCACTTTAAACCATCGTCCAAAAAGACACCCAAGGTTAACGTAGACCCCTTTATCAAGCGTAGTGTTGCCTAAATTGGTTAACTAAAGATTAGTTAATAAAGATCGAAACGTTGTATTTAATTTACTCTACTATCATTTATCCTAAAACCTGAAAATTAAATACCTACCCCCTTAAGGATGCGGCGATTGCGACTGCCAGTCGGCGTGGGAGTGGGTCACACATAGAGTTCGACCAATAACAAGTGTGTTTAATCAAAAATATTTGTTTAAAAAAAACAATAGGTTTTATAATCCCAATATGGGTATCCAGCTATTGGTGATTTACAAAGATTGGTTATTATGTTTTTAAATTAAAAATTAAATGGTACAAAAAAGAATAAAATAATGCCTAGCATGCCATAGCAAGGCTTAATGGAGTCATAATATGAATTAATAAATGAATAAGACATGAAAACGAAAACGTTAAAGTTATAATAATTAATTTAAATGAACACCATTATTACCCGAGTATAGCATACTCAGCCAAATAAATGTTATATGTCCCTATATTTGATACTGACAATTAATTAAATTAAATTAGTAAAAGAAACAGACCGCAATATTTATAAATACTAAAAAAAGAAAGTAGTATGTAATAATGTTCTGGCCGTGTACCATGGTATACGTGGAAGAACTCAAAGTCATATGAGTAGTGCTACCTGAGTTTTAGGATCTAACAGTTTCAAATATAATCAACACTATCTACTTATATAACACAGAACAAGTAAATCCTTAAAAGGTATACAATTATACGATTACTGCAAACCTCAAGAAAAAGTAATTTTAAATCAGACTTCACTTATCTGTGCACCTATTTAGAGTCCAAATCACCACACCGCACTACATCAGCAACGGGCAGTCAATGTAGATGTCTGCTGCTTGCCCAAAATGAAAAGAAAACTCGAAGGTGTGGAGCAATAACCCAAAACTTAATGGGTAGCCCCAAAAAAACCCTAAAAAGAAGGAAAAACTATCCTTAGTACAATTGTACTGGTGCAAAAATAACCAATTCCCACCCTCTTTTTAGTTAAATATATTTAAAACTGACTTTGTCGTCTGAATCACCCTGTACATTACTGTACTACATTATATAAATTCATAATTACAAAACTGACAGAATGGTGCATTAAACAAAAGAATTAATTCTGCACTATTATACTACCGAAATCGTATAGCTTGAACAATTGATTAAGATAAGCTGCCCTAATGTATTAATCAAATTGGAAATATTTAAATTTCCTACCTCAAAAGCGAAATTAGCAATTATTGGTATGCCAATCAAATTATCCTTAAAATAAAAGTATCATTGTTATTATTTAGATAGGCAGATATTTTGTAAGATTGATTATTTATTTACATAAAAATATCAATAAAAGTAATATGAAACCCAATATCTAGATTTAATATAATTATGTAATTAAATAATGTTAGGCCCAAAATATACAATGACCGCGGCACATCTATTTTCTTAAAGAAAAACATACATTTTTGCCTTATCTAATACAACCCCTAATTTATAAAAAATAATTACCTGATGTTGGTGGATTTACTTAGTGACCAATTCCCGTTAGACTCACTCTAGGACCACGAGGAACTATTCCGGAGACTATCCGACTGTAGCTACCCTTTTCCACGACCAACAATGCTATACTAAAAATTAATAAAAACTAGCTAATTTGCAAGGTTCCGGTTGCTTTAGGGTATTTCATTATAATTTGATTGGTAGCACTAGCAGGGTTCCATGGCTAAATTCATATTAGGATTACCATGGCATTATGATCATTTTCTGCTTATTATATAAGATATTCCATTTAATTAAAAACACTAGGTATTTTGTGTCCCAGATTAATAATTAAGTTTAATCACCCTCCGCCAGAGGACAGTTCGATAGACGTCAAAATGTTAACCAAGACAAAACAACAAACTGAATCAGTTTCTTAAAAATGTTACTTACGAAATCGATAAAGAATTACAGTGAAACAAGCGAAAATACCTCCTATAAATCTGTTTAATAGTATAGTTAAAAAAGTTAAAAATATGTGGAAGTTATGTGAAATCTAATCATGTTGATAACCAGTGTGCCCCAATGTAATTGTGTCTGTATATCTCATGTGTCTCTAAACAAACTTTTGTTAAAGATAGCGTACTAGTGTAGTGATTCCCTGAAAATATAACATATGGAAATACCTGAATAATTGTAAAAATAGAAACAGGTGAGAAAACAGATACAGGTAGACCCGGACAGTACGTTTCATACCGAAGGAACCCTTAAATGTGTATTTAGTCAGGCATACCAGACATTAGAGTAAGATATTTATTTGACTTATTATGTTACATGTGTTTAGAACCAAAATTGCATGTAACAGTACCACTGAACCTAAATGTAATGATCTATATTTTTTCGTTGTTTAATTTGAGATTGTGCTTGAAAACCAACGTTGAGCCTTTACCAGGATGGATTCAATGTTTTGGACGAGCGAACTATTGTGTTTAGAGGCCGAAATTAAAAGTGTCGCTTCATCTGCATATAGAACGCAATTATTAGGAGAAAGGCTTTGACTGAAGTCGTTGATGTAGACTATAAATAGCAAGGGCCTTAGGATTGATCCTTGTGGTACCCAAGGCCCTATGAGAAGGGGGAGTATTCTGTTTATTCCATAATAACTAAGTTTGTCAAGTAAAATAGGATGAGATACACAATCATAGGCTCGGCTGAGACTGCACAAAGCAGCAGCATGTTGCCGGCCTTCACCCAAATCCTCGGCGATGGACCAACCACCTCCAGAATAGTCAATTGTCGAGCAATCGCCCCTAAATCCACATTGACTCCAATTCAACAAGTTGATATTTTCAAAATATGATGTAAGTTTAGCCTTCCAAAATTGATTCATTTATTATTTCAAATAGAGGCAGTATCGAAATTGGTCGGTAATTTTCGGGTTGTCTGGGGTCGCCTTTTTTGAAAATTCTCTTCCTCAAAGCATTTATTTGTAAGTATATTCAAGTATGGGACAATGACTTTAGCTGTGGCAACGTCGGTTTCAAGGACTGGTGACAAAAAGAATAAAGACCTTGGGCGAGATACCTTACTTACAAAATCATAATGCGAAACTCCGGGCGTTGCTAACGAATGAATAATTGTACTAGATATTGTACAAAAGAAGGTACTAAACTTATTAGAGTCAATTTGGCATTCTTGAACTTTTCGAGAGGTATCACTCTTATGTTTTATCAACTTCAGTGAGTCTTTTAATTTCTTACTTGCATTAGCTAAATACTCTGTCGGTATATTTTTTAAAATTATTTAAATGCATCGTCCCAATGTCCTGAGGAGCGTAGTTGACTATTTTAAGAACTGATAAAGCATCTCGTACTCGCATCCCTTTACTTTAAAATGTTTGAGTGTAAATTGCGTTCCGCAAAATGGTTCCAGTTCACATCACGCAGAGTTTCGAGTTTTGACTTAGCCCTTTCCGGCTGATGGAAACCCTGGCCCATGTAAATTGCCTGTCCCAGGTGACCAGATTATTTAAATTGGTTAATATGTTGTCTCTATAGGTTTTTGAGGTTGGACTTGAAACGTGTAGGTTCCTTAATACTTACCTGTACGCCATATGAATTCATTAAACAAGTTAACTCAGTCAAACTGCCATTTGGGGTGGACATTCCAAAATCGATATTGAAATCTCCCAAGATAATACTTTTCCAGATACTAATGTTATGTATTCTAAGAGTGCTTCAAATGTTTGTATAAACATTACCGTGACATGATTTGCATAAGCATACAACAGAAACGGGTGGATCTGGCATCAAAATACCACAAAACAAGCGTCAACCTTCACATGTTAGCTTTTTAGGCTTAATGGTATTGTCACAGATTAATACAGATACAGCACTTTCGTTCGGCGCACAAATCATCACATTTGGGCGGAGAATCTATCAACTCAGCAGCGTTGGGTCGGGCGGAGACTGGCATTATTGTTTTAGACGTAGGCGTGTGCAGTGGCGTCATTCATATTCTTCTTCAAACCGCCGGCCGCCGAAGTAAAGTATACATTAAATATAAATACTTTAGATATTGTTATAAAAATGAATATCAAAATATGAACACTTCTAGAAAAGTCAGCAGTATGGAGTGTGCTGCCAAACACTGCAAAATTACAAGCTACAAATCACCTCATAGCTTCTTTAGATTTCCCAAGGATATAAGAAAATAATTTTTTTTTTAAATGTTACATAGTCCTAACACTGGAACCTGTGGTGGACGATAGATCAAAATACGAGTTCTAACCACACTACATCACAACTTGTTATTTTCTGGACGCGCGTTTCGCCAACCAAGTTAGCATCATCAGCAGGTGATATAAACTGATTGAGTTTAATAAAATGAATTGACGAAGAAAATTTCGGGTAAAGGAAATTTACCGATTTTTTAATTATTATTTGCATGTCATGTATTGTAAAATTTTCATGCACTGGTTTAAATTTTGTTTTTAACTTTTTTGTTAGTAACGCACTAAAAAGTACAAAATAATGTAAAGTTGTCGAAATTAATTGAACTGCTTGTCAAAGAAACGAGAAAGCGAATCACACTTTTTTGCATAGTCATTGAACAAAATATATTTTAAGAAAATTACATTATTTTGTACTTTTTAGTGCCTTTCTGACAAAAGCGTGTTCTCTAGATATTTTAAATTATAATTTTTTATTGAACTGAGGATCACATATAGTTTTATTTATTGGCATTCAGTATTGCTCGCATTGATAGCATAAGCATGTTAGCATTAAAACTATTATTTTGTATCTAATCTTAGAGCATGAAACTGGGTCATGGCTTGCAACAGAGAAGATCTTTTAGAAAAAAATAAGGATCTGCATAAAAGTAAGAGGTTATGTAGGTGGCACTTGAATCAACCAAGTAACACAAATTAGCTGATAAGCTTTTTTGTCTAACAATTAGCTATAAAAGACACATAAAAACCAGAGATTTGTCAAATTTTGGCAAATGATTCTTGGTTCGTTTTCTAGCCATGAAAGCTAGCTTCAAATTAGATTTTTTGGCTCCAAAAGTAGCAGTTTTTAATGTAGATAGGCTATAGCATAATTACTTGGCCTAAAAATATCTTTTATGGGGTAATTAAACCTCCAACTTTTTTTTTGTAATATTGGATCGGCAAAAAAGTAGAAATATCTGTCAATTTTGTTGCCAGAACATAACCAGATATATTCTAGTACGTATTGAAGTTGAATTATAGTAAGCATAGCTGTTTAAAATGCCATAAGATGACATTTTTAATCAATAGAAATCGAGGTCAGAATATAATCAATAAATAGGCATTTTTCCCAAATTCCAACCAAATTTTTGTAAGTATTTAAGTTTAATTATAGTAATAATAGCTATATAAGAATGCCAGATTATAACATTTTAAGACAACAGAAATCGAAAGAAAAAAATATGGCTTTTATTATCATATTTTTGTTTCAAAATTAAACTAAAATTGGGTACTTTTAGTTCGCTTATTTTTGCTACAATATTGCCAAAATATGCCACATTTTTAAATTTACGTTTATAAACTATAAAACTATACAAAACCAAACTGAAGATATATTTAGAAAAACGAAATATAAATTATTTACCATACAAAATGTCTAATAAAAAAATTAAATATTCCACCACATATCATAGAAAAACAACCATCAAACCAAGATTTGTTATCTTTGCATTACATCTTGGCTCATAAATTCTTATACTGATTGGCTCTGTCAATACTATTTCTACATAATTTGAAACAATTGATGATTTATCATATAAAAGAAGAAAAGGCAAAAAATGAGAAATTATTTAGGTAAATTTCGGAAAAAAATGTTACTCAAATTTCGGCTAAAAAACAAGTCAGAATTCAGCTAAAAAAGCTCGATTTTAAAGTCAAAAAGTAGCTAATAAACCCAACAATAAAATCAAAAGAGAGGGTCGTATAATTGCCAATTGGCCATTTTTACCCCATTATGGCCAAATTATTATTCCCTACTTTAGCCATATTTCCGTCTTTATACTGTAAGAGAACTGTTATTTTGGCTAGTCATTTTAGCTAATTAGCCAGGGATATTAGCCAATATCACAGGATTTTAGCCCATATATGATTATATGTGCTACTTGGGCATCCTCTTACTTATTTATGGATATTACAAAAAAAATAAACAAACAGAAAAATTCAATTTGTTGAGCACAAAAACTGTAAAAGTCAGAAAAATAATATTCCATTTTTGTAGTGCGAGACAGTATAATAGTATATATTATTTACGTTTTTCACACGCACGCCAATGGCAGAAGTGAAATGAATATAACATGAGCTAGAACCCTTTCGACATGATACTAAAACACAAGTTCAGCGATATAACTGATCTAACAATAATATTAAATTTTAACCTTGCGCTCATTTTTTCATAAATCTATTAAAACTCCACGATGTACGTGCATAACTACTATGTATACACAAATTTTCCAATATAAATATATTAAACTTAGTTAAACATTACCCTCAAAATATTTTAATAAGGTTCTGCTCAGAATAAATAAAAATATTTCGAGTACATCTCTGAATTCTCCGCCCAGCTAATGGGGTTCGATCAAACACGTTCATGAATGAAGATTCCACGAGTGCTGATTGGTTATTAATCTGTGGTATTGTTTTAATATGTTGTTTTACAAACATAAAGGTATCACCATACATTTTGGCTGATCTACAAAAAAAAATCTTTTAATTTGCCCCACCCATATTCATATGTCTAATTTTCTTTTCATTTGCCCAATGCTCTGAGAAACAGAGTATGCCGTACTGATCTGCTTCAAGAAATAAAAGTATTTGATCTATCTTATTAGTCAAACACTGTACATTTCAAAAAAATATTTTATACATTTTACCTGCAGGCTGCCTTATTAGGTCACTGTATGACCTTGTTGGGAATGTTGACAATTGCTCCGTAGGAATTTAAATTGGCGAACAGCAATTCCTACCTGCCAAATATTTGGGTCGTAGACTGTCAATATCTTTAATTGGAAATGATATTTTAAACGATGCACA